>JAUTBZ010176987.1:0-23357 GCA_032361785.1 Lepetodrilus galriftensis | reverse complement strand
TTATATAGAAAAATAAAATAAATATTAAAAAATTATGATTAAATACGTGCAAGTATGATCTTGCCCCTTTAATGTATAATAGCCAAGCTTTTATAGACTTTGATTTTAGAATTTTTTAAACCTCCAAATGGACCTCATTATAGATTTTCAGTGATCTACATGTTTTTATGATTGCAAATTACATTAATTTGTTAATGATGACAAAAATGTTATGGTCACCCCCCACACCTACTTTCAACATAGTCCCTCCTACAATTTTGCTTAACAAAAACCCTAAAAGACCATTTCAATCCCTACTAAATCATCAGTAAATGCTCTAGTGAACATCACGCATGATGTCACCAGGTGGCCTTTCTGAAGGCGAGCTGCCAAATATGCATACAGCTGTGAGCAGGACAGAGCGGGACTTGTTTTCTCATTTATTTGATAATTAAAGCACATCTGAGTCAGATTTTCATTTTATATATCTATTTTGAACATATATAATTGATTAAAAACAACTTGTTCTGGCACCGGAAAAATCCTTAAGTTAGTGATACATTTTTTCACAAACAAGCAAACAATTCATGGATAAAAAGTGAACATGATGGTTTAACAACCAAAAATATATATATATATAATACCTGCTGCATATGGTTTGTCCTAATAACTTTTTATACTAGTATTTATTTATTTCTAATTTCAAGTTACTATCTAAGTTTATGTTTTTTGACTACTGTATTATTTTTAGACTAAACATTTTATTAAACCAGATGGCATGCAATATTGTTAAATGTCTTGGTTAGCTGACAATATGTATATGAGAAATACTTTATTTTTATGTTTCAAGATTAAGTAGCTTCTGCAAGTAACCAAGGCTGATACTGACATTCCATGTGTCACACAATCTATAATGTAGAATGAGGTTTTGTTTTGATAACTTGACCAGTACCCCCACATATTTCTCACAGTATGTGGAAGCGACTGCATCATGTGGGAAGCCAGGATGTGATAAGAAGCAGATTATTTATTCCCAAAGGGCAGTGAAGATATGCTAAGCTGTACAATATGCCTTCACTTCATCACGTTCTCTCACCATAGCTCTGCCTCAGCCACGTGCTGTACAATAGTGTGGCTGTTAGTCGCCACCTGGTGGCCATTGCCTGGTAATGAGGGAGGTTAATGTTAGACAAACACTTGTGTGGTCAATTCGGGACATACATAGACTATGGTGGTAAATGGAGCTTAACTTCACTTTAGCAATACTTTTAGTAGCTATGTGTGATGATTCTCAACGTCAAGGGCAGCAAGGAACTTCTCACTTGTATTTACATGTATGTCTGCTTGTAATAGTCTGGATTTCCACCTGTTTTCTTTATTGCTATCTCTCTGGAATATCATGCCACAGTTAGAACATGGGTATCCTGCTCAAATACATTATAATGAGTCTTGACTCTTAGTCAACCAGGATTTGCGTTGCGCCATAAATACTGCTGAGTAGTGCCAAGCAGGGGAACTACAAGTATCATTTTAAAATGTTTTATTTATGATGTGGGTGGGGATTGAACCACCAACCTACTGTTCTCCGGGCCAATGCCGTAGCCACTACACCACCACTACACCATAGAGGTAGTCTATACATACTTTAATCATAGGTTAAGGAATAGGCTGACCTGTCTAGAAGGATTGGTTTGCTTCTTTTCTGAAAGTTTTCAGTTTTGAAAGGATAAAGTAATAATTTCCTTTCCAGGAATAGAACTTGAAGACTGTTATTATCAAGAAATTTGATACACATAATTAGCATGTATTGTGGATTTGCTTTTTTTTATTCAGATTTCAGGCGATACACATGATATACTGATGTTCAGGTGTCAGATAGATTAAAGATGTTTCCTATCAACAGTGAATAACTATAGTCTATTGGAATTCATTGATTATACCTCTGTGTTAAAAAGACTGCCAGCAGATGTTTTCCTGTAGAATCGGAAACAAAACATGACACTGTTTGCTTTGTGATAGCATGTAAGGCAATGACTGGATAAATCTAATTAGTGAAAGCAAGAATTCCTGTACATCTTCAGAAGCAAAGAAGTAGTTGATATCTACACAAGTAATTACCTCAATTGAACTTAACATCTTTACAATTGTGTTCATTAACAAAGCTAATTTGGCTGGGAAGATGATGGGTAGATGTGTTTGACCATCGTATGACCCTGGGAACAGAAGCAGATGGAATGTCTTCAGGAAAGGGACATGTTAAAACCCTAATCTACAGTTGTGTGTTATTATATCTACACAGGTCATATGCCAGCCATCCAGTTCTCTTGCTGCTTAGTTTTGGAAACAGGAAACAAAGAAACCATACATTGCTAAATTGGAGTGTTCATACAAGGAGATGTGTTTTCCCCACTACAATCACATCTATAAGACTGATTTATAGTGATGTCAGATTGGCTAACCTTTTTATCCCATATTATGCTGAGTGTTGTGAGAGAGAGTTACTCTGACAGGAAATGTACAAGATATTAATTGCTATCTGCTCATATTTGATGTGTTGGAGTCCTGTCTGGGATGTGTTTTAGCCTGCAGGCTCACAGCAATGGATGTGTTGTTTGTCTAGAGATACACACACCTACTGTATTCAACCTCTGTACCTATACTGTCCTATCATGAGTTTGGTGGGTTGTATCCTTGCCAGTAATGATACTGTATGTGACACATATGTTATAATACAATACTGGTGATATTAAGTGGAAACAGGTTGATGATATACATTAATGTAATTTAAATTAAAAAGTGTTTACTTTTTCCAAAAATATAATAACTATGAAACTTGTTTCCGATGTCCTTAAAATCTTAGTTTTAGCTAAAAAAAAAAGATCCACACCAATATCAGAAACCAGTGACATTGAAATAACATGGAGCTAGTTTACCAATATTCTGAACTAAATTTCTGAACACAATCTCAAAGAACACAAACCTTTTGACATTCTCTCATCATTTAGCATTACATTCCATTTAGTAGTAATAATTTAAAGGATTGCAATGTATTATTATGACTCCCTAGGGAGGAATTACATACAGAGGAAATCATCTCTGGTTAGTGGGTCCATACAGAGTTCCTTATTGAGCTGAGCAATTAATCATGATTCTGTTGCACACGAGGTATGTACATTTTCACAGTCCATCTGAAATACAGGTGATCAAAGAATACTAAACTGCCAGCACCTCTCATCTCTGATACCAGGAATGTAACATAGACGGTAAACAGTCAGTTGTTTGGTCAAGCACAAGATGTCATGGCCTAGTGTATGTGTATGCATACACATATAATAGTTGTTAATGTTAAGATGGAGAATTATATTAGAGTATGTTTGGTATCTGAGGAATATTGATTACATTTGCTATTTACTTTTCATGGATATATAATACCTGTATTTATAGGTTATTTACTTATTATTTATTATTTATAATGACTATGCAGCACCATAAACATGTGTTTCTTTAACCCTCCCCTTGTTAGATTAAGCACAGGCACGACTCTCTGGGGCATCTCTGGTTGCCTCCAGCATGGAGAGAGTTAATTAAATATATAGAGCTCAATGAGGTACAGTTTTGCCAGCTTCCAGTATGTGAATCAGATGTCAGATGTACATGTATTTCTCCCAGTTTATACTCGGAGGAATGATTATATTATCTAGGTGTTTAGACAAATCTTCCTGAATGTTGCACTGTTGACATTATGTCAGTTACACTAATGCATTCAAATGAGGCATTCATGAAAGTTCAAGGACTAATGGATACTGTTACATGCATTTGGCAGTAAGTGCATGTACTTTTATTTATTTATTTATCTATTCTATAGGATCATGTTAAACAGCTCGGCACCAGACCCAAACAACTTCCTATTTTAATATAAAAATAATGTTTTTGCTGTACTGCAATATACCGTACCATGGTTGTTTTCTACAGAATTGCGTTTTGTTTATTTGGTCTGCATATCCATGGACCATTTTGACTTGTTGGATTCAGTTGACGACTGCTGTTGATGTTTGACATGGATGTAGGTAAGCTACAACATATACTTGTCTATGTAGATACAGAAGACCAATGCCTGTGAAGACACAATCTCTGTACAACTAAATATAAACTGGGTTAAACGTTGATTGTATCACTTTAACACAGGCATATTCATGGCATATATAGATATCTATAATAACATCTGAGTGAATGTTAAAGAAGTTCTGTGTGAGATTACACCTGTTTTACTTTAGTTGTCACATCAAAATAAATGTTCGTGTCACTATTTATGATTTTTAATAAGAAAGAAAAACTATATAATGTACATGTATCATGTTATAAAAAGGAAAAATTATTAACCAAAATATGTTTCGTGATTATTTGACAGTTCCTGTATTTTCATAATCTGTCCAATGCTTCCTACATTTTCATAAATGGTTCTAGTATTTTTCATGGATGTACTAAAACCTCAACTATGTGCATTGATGGTTTTTTTCATCCTGTTCTCTGTATGTAATAATAACTGACCACAGGTGTTGTTACCATGTTGCTTTCCTGAATAAGTATGATCTCAGTATTATTGTTGACATTCTGACAGGGCAGTGAGATAGTGCTCGATTACCTCCCTTACATCACAGTCATTGGGTGATTGGCCGAGTGCTTAAGAGAGTGTCGGATAACAGATCATATCAACAGCTGGTGATTGTAGATAAGGGCGATATATATGGATTGGTTATCAATATTTATAAAACTCAGTACATACCAAGTTTGTCTATATACACTGAATATATTTAGTATTTAGGTGATGGTTCTGCATATAAACTGACCAATAGTGATTATTGCATTGGGAATTCAGAAATACATCTAGAGGAATTTGTCCAGGCATTGATGTCCTTCAACCATCTGACACGGAGATGTTAATACAAAATTAAATATCAAGGTAATGTAGAAACATTTGAACTTTCCTAGATGTTTAACAGTATTGTAAATGAAGACTGTCTTCACTTTGTTATTGCAGAACCAGCAGCTTCTTGATTTCATTGACAAGCTGACAGCTTGGGACAGTTCAAAGAGTTCCTGTGTGCTGTCATTCTAGACTGTCACACACAGATGACAGGGGCTTGTTAGGGGAGGTCTCTCTAAGCCCCCACTTCATTCCCCAGTCACGTCCCACAGTAAGCCTGGATCTTCACATGGAGACATCTTATAAAGGTGTATACCAGAAATCCAGATAGTGGTTGTGATCACTGTTCCTCAGCTTCTTCAGTATTCCACCTATTATCCATTATATATACCGTAGTTATTTATTTTATATTTAAAATTAAATTACTAAAGTTGAATTATCACAAAATCATCTGAATTGTTCTACTGTGTATTACTCAGTTTTCTTATCATGTTAAGAGCCCAAGATAATTTTTGTTTATTTCTGGCAAGTTATTATATTAACTTGAATTTTACTCAGCACATTCACAAATTCCTCTGGACTATGATTTAAATATAGAAATGTAAAAAGGAGAAAGTTCGACCTGGCTTGTCACAAAAGACTAAGCATCGGTGGGTATATATCCGGTATAAACGCCACGATTCAGAGCCACCCGGGCATGTCTGGGTAAATAGTGCAAGCTTAAATAAGTAACGCTAAGCCAGGGTTCCTGTCTGGGTATTCAGGGGTGTAATTTCATGTGTAAACATAGGGTACCTCCATCAGGGTGAACCGCTCTCAAGTACATAAACACTAGGTAGCATGGCTAGTATTGGGTCCACGGAGGAGGCTCGTAGTGGGTCCACAGATGATGGGGGTCTCAGGTCAAGGATTGTTATCTGGGCTACATGCAAATGATTTATTATTTTTATCTGTTGGAAATATATAGCATAGATTGTACATGTGTGCGGTGGTAGTTTTTACACGTGTTGCGATCTAGCTACACATTAGTGCTGCTACTTCATGGCTGAATCATTGATTCTCATGTCATTAAGGAATGGGAAAATATGGAGATTTTTCACATTGTAAGTATTAATTTTAAGTAGTTTCTGAAGATACTGACAGATGATTAATATTAAACGTATTTTGATTCTGTAGCAAACTAAAATAGTATATACATGTACTTTGAGTATACATAATCTATTTTCATTCAATAATGAATATTATTTTTTATGATTACACATTTGACACTTCTACTTGTTTTCAAAATGGCAAATTTCTTACAAAACAAATTATATGATATAAACATATTCTTAAATTTGCACAAGCTTTATTAAAACATAAATATATATTTTAAACACAATATTTGATCACGTTTTCTATTGCCCCACAGGTACCTATAAGAAACAGTAATAAAAGTGTGGTTAGTGAACAGTTATATTCCACTGGTTAGTTAAATTTGCTGTCATAGTACACCTATCAGTATGTTTATGACATGGTCAGAAATAATACCACACTGTCACAATGCCCCATGTCGTTGTTATCAACATTGATTTTTTTCCCCCCTATATATTGACTTTATATCGCTTCTGCATAAGCTATTTAATGCCAGATTGTTTTCAAATTCTTGGAATACCTACTTGCATAGGTTGTTCACTCATTGAACGGAAAGTGTATAACTTCAAAGAATAACTTCAGTTTTAAGTTTGTGGGTATGATACACTCTTTCCACTACAGAAATCCTGCTTTAACTAACCTGGTGGATCAATCCAAAGTTAATTTCTACCATCCTTCTATCACAGTGGGCATGGTCTGTGCACAGTATAACTGATGGAAGTCTGTGTGTGTTACTTACATTCATAAGTTGTACGTGATTATCATAGAAACATAAAAATGTATTGAGAAATGTACATCATTGTAGCATTAGATCATTATATGCTCCAGTGAAGTTGAGATTTTGTTGTAACTGTTCAACTCTACTCTGTATGATACAATATTAATCTGTTCCGATCAGATTCATGCTATTCAAGTTGTATGCGTTTTTGATGTTGTAGTACATATACCTCCATGACTCATTGCGATTACAAAGAAAAAAAAGTTTCCTTAATTCATCCGCACATCTATTATCCAGGGTAATCGGACTAAAATCTAAGGTCACTAGTCAGGTGATCATCTCATGTGGCATACCTTCTATCGCAGACTATGAGGTGATCATCTCATGTGGCATACCTTCTATCGCAGACTATGAGATTATTTACAAATGATTTTCCTTATTCTACAGAAGTGAATACCCGGTAAGATTAAACCAATTACCACTGCAGACAGTACTATGCAGATATGGTTCATCACATTATATTTATTTGTGCATATTTTATTTTATGTTTTGTATCACTTTCACATATTTATGAGCAATGTCCCATATCACCTTAAAGTAATCTCAATATATTTCACTGTTAGAAGAAACTATCAATATTAATATTAATGTACCTTTAACTTAGTTTAAGGTTTAAGTAAACCTATTGTAATTCCAAATATGTTTCAATGATAGAAGATATTAATATTAATAATGATGTCGAAGTGCAAGGTATGCCATGCATGATTTATCAAAGCTTTGACTAAAGACCTTTCTGTATTATCAAGGACATCAGCTATTTCTGGGGTCATTCTAAGGTTCATCATCAAAGTCAAAGCATTCATATCTAGTCTATGCATTTTATTCTTATCATTTCCTCATAATATTAGGTCCCAAAACAACATTTCTCAGGTTTGTTGTCCGTCTTTTCTATGCCCATGTCGATACTATCTTATTCTGTTTGAACACAAGGTCTCTGAATACCTGGAGGCAAGGTTAGAAGTAAAGGCACTTTGTATTTTTGTGATAAGCATCTAATAATTAAATAAATGAAGAAGTATGTCGGAAAATTATTTAGCCTATTATTATTATAAATATAGTCATGGTTTGTGTTAAATTCCCATTACCCATTACCCATAGTGTGCAGGTATCTCTCTGGGTTCAACTGCATCAGTCCTGGCTTATAGGTCTTACTGTAATTCCAGGTTCTTCTGGAGCATGATGAGATCACTGACAATATAACTAGAATCCCAACTCTTTCCATCATTTAAATTTCTGTCGATTGTATTTCAAAGTCTGTGTGATATAAGATGCTCCTACAGCATATCTGGTTAAAATGATCCCAGGTAACCTTGATGTGCCTTGAACGATGCAGCTCAGGTTGTATACTCCCCAGGTGTTGAGTGCACAGATCCATTGACCGGGGTAATAAGCACATTTGAGCAGTTATTCTGGATATCTGTGCTATATAATTGTATAATAATAATAATAATAATAATAATAATAATAATAAAAATCCCAGGATGTACAATATTTACTCAGGGAAACACAGGATATACAATAAATGTATTCTTCTTCAAGGAAACAAAGTGATCACTGCTTAGTCTCCCAACTGTCTCAGATCTCTGCCTGGTACTACATACTATCTCTGCCTGGTACTACATACTATCTCTGCCTGGTACTACATACTATCTCTCCATGGTACTACATACTATCTCTGCCTGGTACTACATACTATCTCTGCCTGGTACTACATACTATCTCTGCCTGGTACTACATATTATTTCTGTATGTACAATGTATGTACCTTGTTGTAGACCTCATTTACAGCACAATGAGGATCACCCCCGCACATACATTACAGTAAGTACACGTGTAGTAGGTGTAGTGTATGTATTTATCAGAAGCTGTAGGAATGGGACGCTGTCAAGCTTGAGATGAGTCGTTTGATGTTAGACGTATGCAACAGTGGTGAGAGAAAATAAATATGTCTTGATGTGTTTGCAACATGTGGAGAGCTTGCAGGTTGCAGTGTTCTAGAACTGGTTGCAGTGGCAACATGAAGTTCTATGTGTGGAACACGGAAATGTTGGATACATGTGGATTTCAGGTGTGACTTCACCGCTCTATAGGGAGTTTATCCCTGTGTGTATGTATACAGTTATACACTTCACTGGCTATACAAGTGGAGGTCTTACCATATCAAATATATGGATTTGAACTCGGGTCATCAAAGTGCATACTTATTGAAGTTTGGGTAAGTGTGGTCGATCACAGATGTGTATGTACAAGGAATTATTAGTACTTGATTCAGAAATTCAGATAAATATTGGCAATGTTTCATATTATATGTATGAATGAAGGTACTAATATATATGCATGGTACCTAATGGCACAGGTTGCCTGTACTGAGGTTTGTGTATACAACACAATATTTACTCATGTGTTACGTGATGGTTAACAGACTTTACAGACTTTGAATATTTTGAAATAATGTTTGAAACAAACAGCAAACATACGTTCATGCATTATTACATTTGCCCCCGTTAATAACACACGGGTCAATGTTAGTAATGCATGGGTCAATGTTAGTAATGCACAGGTCAATGTTAGTAATGCACGGGTCAATGTTAATAACGCATTCCTGACAGTGTATTACGAGAAAAGAAGAGACACATGTTATAGTTGGCGTGTACACCCTGGAGGGATATATGCTCTGTTATGGCGTAGATATGTATCACTTACAATGATCTAGCTACACTTTACCTATCACTTACCATGATCTAGCTACACTTTACCTATCACTTACAATTGATCTAGCTACACTTTACCTTGAAGTGAATGAAGACTACAAAGTACTTGATCTAGCTTACCCAACAAGTGCTCTTGGATGTCAAGGTGTAAATGTAAAAACAACGATATTCAAATGTAGGTAGTATATATATATGGATAATAAAATTTAAATATTTCAATGTGATAAACCTCAAAAGTATGAAAGGAAAATGTCAAATACTATAGATATATTTTTTACTTTCAAAATTAATGAACATTCCTTGATCTTGTCTGACCATTTCTGCAATTGTAAATAAATGTGAATCCATACCTCACATATTTATATACCATTACATTAAGCTGATCAACAGTGAATGAATTGCTTAATAGCAAATAATATGTCTAAATATGTTAATGGATTGAGAACAGGTGAACATGTGTGTGTGCTTAGTATTGCAATCACAGGGGCCAAGTATTGAGGGCAATATAGTATGTGTTGATTTAGAATTGTACAGCAACAATAGAACTATGATGTTCATGTTCCCATATAACTGTCTGTTGTGGTATCACTAGTAATAAGCTAAATATAAAAGCATGGAAGACTTTTAACTGTAGAGCCTCGCGCGGAGAGCCATTTCTCATTCTCATTAAGGTGAGCTTCATGTGTAAACTGACACCATGTTGGCCGTGGAATCGGCTTGTCAAATTGTACGTGAAAATCATCTCTTAACGCTGTGTTGAATCCTGCATGATCGCTGTCAGATAATGGCGGAGTTTCCGGAGTAGGATTGCTGTTGCTCTGAACACATTGCATGTCAGCTTTACAGGTACATTATACATGTTATATGTAGATAGAGTTAGGTGTATTTAGACATTGATATATATTGTTATAGTATTCCATACACATCATAATGCACTTGTTGTAAGGTGTTTTTATAATTGGAAGAATGCTTGTAAATGGTAACGTAAAGATAAGGGTATTGTTCATGGAAGACACGAATTGGTGAATTTCTTGTTTATATTTTCCTTTGTTCTAGATTGTATTTGTATTTTAATTGAACTCACTTTCTCAATTTCTGAAGTGTATTTCACATGACAGTTGTTTCTGGCTTTTGAAGTACATGTAATCAAATGTTGAACATTATAATTTGAAACAGGAAGTTAGTTTCCATGTAAAGTAATACATTTCTATTCAGAATGGTGGTAGGTCATAGGCCATTGGGCTTGCACTTTAATATGAGATTATTCTAGGGAATGAAAATCGCACATTGCATAATATACTTTGCATTTGAAAACTATGAGGTATGTTAACTATGAGGTATGTTAACTTAATGTTTTCAAATCTTTACAATTCCTGGGCTTTGTATGGTTATTTTTATCATAAATGTTGATATATATAATTAATGTATTAATATTTTCTGAATTAAAATACTAAATACTATATTCACTATACCGCATTATCATTACCACAAAAGTAAATAACTTCAAATTACCGGATACGGTTCAAAATGTTGACAAAGCTATAATCTCTGTAAGATGATAAACGGATTATTTCTGTCAATTCACTAAACCACCTGTATACACTGTGTGTTTATAGTTGAGTTGGGATTTATTACCACTTTCAAGATCATTTCTTTAATATCACTGCTAGCCATATTACTGATATTGTTATAAGCTTACAGTCTAATATCCATAAATCCTCACACTTGTATGTACCGGTATGTCAGAACAAACCTTCAAGTCCATTCATTGAATTCAGTGTGTCAGAACTGTGCGTAATCTACAGAATACCCTTCTCCATTAAATTTACATAAACCTGAAGTTAATGTAATATTATTGTTGTAAATTATGATAATTTTTTTAAAGGATGAATACCGGTACAGAAAAAAAGAGTATTTTCTACCAATTTAAAAAATAAGATTAAAATCCCAGTCAGTACATACAGTATATATTGTGAACAGGAAAATGTGGTGGGCCTTTAATGGACCTTTAGAAGACCTTGAATGGACCTTTAGACTTAGTGAACCTTTCATTCAATGTCTGGCTTTCTGCTTCAACTGTAGTGTGTACTATTTTATGGTGGTTTTATCTGTCACTGAGCATGTTGACATCCTAATCTGTCCAACTATTAAGAACAATACTTCCACTGGTATATTCGCAAGTGCAGTGCATGCTAGTGCTAGTGCTCACTCGCTGGCCAGTGACACTCTCCCGTGACACTCTCCTCCTGTGACACTCTCCTCCTGTGACACTCTCCCGTGACACTCTCCTCCTGTGACTCTCTCCCGTGACACTCTCCTGAGACACTCCCCGGGACTGTGAGCCACGTGGACAGGTAATTGTTTACAGGACAGGTGTGTAGGCTGTCAGCGGGGACATGCGACATGTGTTTCCTGGGGAAAGTCTACAGTAGAGAGCGTGCATGTCTCATACACACTGATATGCATGTAAGTAATCCTTTTAAGATACCAGCTTTATTCCGGCATGAATGTCCATATTCAATTCTCTGCTTGGTCTGACATGAATACTCGTATTCAGTTAGTCACAGTTTGTTCTGATATGCATGTAAGTATTCAATTATTTTCGGTTTGTTCCCTCGTTTAGCTGGATTACTCACTGTTGATAAGAAACACATTGAGCCGATACCTTATATGAACATGGTATTTCTCTGTATGTTACGGTTTATAATGTACTTAAGGTAACATGCACTAGGTGTTAACCTCCTATATTCGTACAGTAGAGGGTAGATATGGTAGTGTCGGGCTGTTAGGTCAGTGTAGTGGTGTGTTATACTCTGTAATGTACATCTGGCAGACCAGGATCCACACTGTATATGCTGTACTCTCTTGTACAAGCATGTGTGTAGTTAGGTATTGATCCGGCAGTGCTTCATTCCATACATTAAGCTTATATACATAAATTTATTGTAAACACGTAGAATATGTATTTATGTAAACAATACACATTCTACATTGATTACAGACTCTGCATCCATTCTATTGTATATTTAAAGATGAAATTAATCTGTTTTGAATATATAAAAAACAAACATTTGTTGGTGTCGATAAACATTTGCATAAATTATTGTATTTTACCTGCATAGCTATCAGATCTGTGGTGTAGTTTCAACTTGTAGGATATACTGAAGTTATTGATCCAAATCTACGATCAAGAATATAGCTTGCTTGTCTTACCCTTGAAGTATTTATATAGCCAGCCTAGGTATAGAAGTATTTTTCAAGCTTTATATCACTATCTATATAGTTCAAATATCAGTCCATTGTGCAACATTTCTGAACAATACTGTTGAACGGAATATACTGTCTCACTGGCACAGAGATAAAGCGGTCAGATATTCAAGTCTATTTACTTGACAAGATGACAATGACGAGTGCATCATAAAGATTCCACATAGACAGTACCTGGTAAACATTAAATATCAGTTATCTATTCCAATGTCCATATACCTTTCTAATGAAAGTTTGTCATGCATTTTTGCTAATAATAAGACTGTGTATAGTATTCAGGTACAGTAAGTAAAATAGCTTATTCATATGCACTACTTGAACATTGTACAGTTCCAAAGTCATTTAGAACATTCAAGGTGACATTATTTAAGATTGCACAGTAACAGATAAACTTGTATTGGAAGATATATGATAACATGGATAAGATATATATTGAATGAATCTTGGAAGATTATACCCAAGCATGGGCAATGAAAAAACTATCATAATTTGTTGATGGAGCTATGGTAGTTTGTACATGTAGAGATATTGTCGAAATAAACCACTGCTCAACGTGCTCAAGGACAAACGTGAATTTATTGCCTCTGTGTGATATCTAGAATGCTACCCTCCCCCTCCCCCTCCCCCACCCCCAGTGATACAGACAAGTGTACATTTCAGTGACAAAGGCTGTGTAGGTGATGGATAGGGATGTGTGCCTGTCACTCAAACTTTAGTATCAGTTCCTGATAGGAAAACACTGCAGTTTATTAGATTCCTCAGCGTTTGCTACAAATTGTGTCCAGATATGTGAGAAATAAAACACATGCCAGGATATTTTATTCATTATCACATTTCTGTTGACCTCATTTAGAAAATAAATATCCTGGGAAGGATTCCAACACTATACTTCCCAGCTGAATATAAACAAACCATTATCTCTCAAGACTTAATTTATTACATGAAATATCAAATCTGACCACATTAAACTTTGTGTAATAATTATTGCAAACAATTTCACTCAAATTAACGTAATTACATAATGATTCAGAACTTTTATTCTTAAATGTATCTAATGATGAAAAACATGATGAAAACTCATCATGGAAATGAAAATATATATTGAAAGTAAATTAATCCAATCTTGTCAAAATATAATTATATTAATATTGATATAAATACTATGAAGTCAATAAAATATTATTACTGTTTTTGACATCCATTAGTAGTTTATATTTATAAACATTAAGTGCTGGAGATTTCAACATTATTGCCATGACCATTTTGTTTTTATTTTTAACATTAGGTGCCACTATTAAATTAAGTATGCAGTGACTATATATTCATATACATTCCAGTATTATTTTATATACTTTCCCACATTACCATAACAGTTAACTCATGCATGCATTGTCATAGAGACATATTGATTCCAATCAAAGCTCCAAATGGATTGCAGAGTTTCAGTTTCTATTAACATGCCTGTGATGGTACAATGTACATGTATTGGTAATTGACTACAATTCAGACCACAATATCCCCGTGTCCAACTGGTAAATTCTGGCAATGTACATACACGTATATAAGGAGTCTATTATTGAGATAGGCTAGATCAGTATTCACCTCACACATTGCAGATCAATAGGCTAAGTGTTGTATATTGAGCTCTATCGCTCGATAAGGGGCATTATATGGGGACATGCTTCGCACATTCAGCCTGGTTTGTGACACGCTATGTGACCACCTCTTCGTTATTGTGAATTGTGTAGAAACCTCCCTTGTAATGCTTGTGGGATGTACCAGATTTTAGTCACTGTGCCATGCCAGATGTATTACAATATTCACTGGTAAATTAGACATTAAATTTTCATAGTCGACATAGTATTCAAAAAGTAATTTTGAAAATCTTCAGTAACCATTAAAATATATCTAATTGTATGTTATTATTTAGATTGGTTTTCTTTTAGCACAAGTATAGGTATATTTGGGGAATAAAATGTCATTATATTTAGCCTGTTATAGCAATTGAACAAACATAACAATTCTAAATATATACAAACATGTAAAGCAATCGTGTGTTGTAGTTTCTGCTGTAGTGTTGATGTTACTGCCTTACTAATCAGACAGTAATATACAAGGTAAACAGAGCATGCTGGCTGCAGCTCCTATGATTCTCAGTGCAGGGGCAGATTTATCTCATTTACTTTCTGCTTAGTTTGTAGCGCCAGAATGCAAAGTGGTTTATGGAAGCCGAGGAAAGTTTGCGGATTGTGTTGGATTATTCCCAGAAAGGAATGGTGTTGAGGTGAACAATGTGAACACTTTTCTGGCTGGTCTGGGAATGTGAACACAGACTGGTCTGCAGGGAGTGTCGTGTAGTGTCGATACCAGTGTAGTGTCCAGACCGGAATGGGTGTGGATTGGAGACTAACTACCACCAGATTTGTCACAGAAATAACCATGTGGATAACATAGCAGTGTCGGTCGACTCACAGAAGTCTGTTTACTTGTGTGTGTTCTGATCCTTGTCTCTGTGCTATATCTGGTGACTTGTGAGTGATGGTTTATCATGCGCCCGTGGATTAGATATGCTGCAGGATATAATTAGAGGAACGTGCCGAGTTGGAGGTGCTGTGTAACCATTAGAACTCGGGAATTCCAAGATGTTCAGGAGTAAAGGAAAGAAAACTAAGCTGCCATCAAAGATTCCTGGAAAGTCTGGCAAGGCTTCTGCAGTGAAAGAACAGCAGCAATCTAAAGGTAAGAAAGTATAAGTGTGCTATATTGCTGTGTAGACAGGAACCGTAAAGCAGTTCTCATGAACTACTGGGTATGTACCTGTTTTATGTGTTTGGCTAACTATGCAACCAATATTCATGTTTCAGTGTGGCCTGTTTGATTTTTCCAGCTGATTTTCCAAGCATTCTTTTTCTTGCTGATTAAATGTTTGGAATCTGCAAGCTATGTGTACCTGTGCAAACAATATAAAAAGAATTTCTGATGAGCAATGCACCACGTGACTAATTTTCTGACTAATACTACTAGTTAACATTCCATTTTCTGGCTTTACAACCAACGTTATTTTCTGGCCAATCACAAAGCCTATGTAAAATTTGGGGGTTTTACCATGTCAACAAATGGTCTTTGATTTGCCAACTAATGATTTTGTTTATGTGAGATGTACATCTTAGTCAAGTGGCATATTTTGAAAAATGCCTGTTAACCCAGCAAGGAATGAGTACCTGGTAGGATGAGATGAAAATGTGTCAACCTTCAAGTACCTGAACCGACAGCTTGGGTTGTGTACTCCATAGGGAGTTGAGAATGAAAGTTAGAACACATTGGTCAGGGTAATAAGAACGTAGTGCTTGGATTGTGCCTCAGAATGTGAATATACAATAGTAAACTTTAAGTAGAATGATTTTTTTTTTTATTATTATTATTATTATTATTATTATTATTATTATTATTATTATTATTAATCCTCAGGTATGGGTCTACTAATTTTATTATCAGCTTGGTTGAAGCATTCCTGTGTATTCCGTTGCATATTGAAGCATCCTTAAAATCATCTCAATTATTCCACCCAAGATGCACAGCCATCACCTATCACAGACTATTGATTGCATTTCTTCATGTGTCTGCCAACTTCTACATTTTGTTGCAATTAGCATCACTTCAAGACGAGTTATATTTCAGTTCAATTCATATGCAGACATTAATAATGACATGTAGAATAATAGGTGAATTTATGATTAAATTAATCTTCATAGAGAATTTATGAGATACACGTACTTCAACACATAGAGGTCATCTTTAACTACTTGCGAATGTGTGAATAGATAGTGTTTAAGTAGTCATGCTTGTATCTATGATCAGCACTTCACTATGGACTGATATTAGATTTCCTACACCCAATTGGAGACATGATACACATTGGTTAGTTGTCAGGAGATGTTATCTCAATTTGGAGATGTATTTTGACATATATTTTGAGGTCATACATGTTTACTTTTGTTTGTGTTGTTGATGAAATTGAATTTATGTCCAACAATTATTCACATAGCTACATGCATAGCAAAACTATGGAATCTTAACTACAGTCATTCTGTACACCTTGCCACAGTTTGACTGCTAGACTGTAAGCACAACCTACAAACGTAAAGAACATGATTGCCTCATTTCCCAGTAGAATACAAAAAGCATTTGAAAGAATGTGGTGCATCTGTTATTGAGTTAATACTTTTTTTATTATCTTAAAAGGTAATATGAGCGAGTTCTGTTGGTGCACGGCCTGCAGCACCACCTCTCTGGCACCACGTCTTGTTAGAACAGATTAGCCTGGGAGACATTCGCAGTCTTGTAAAGGTCAATGGATTTCATTGAATTGCTCAAGACTAACTCCCACTAGGTAGTAGTATGGGCCGACTCAACATTAGTCTGTGGACCAGTAAACCCTGTATATGGCATGGAACATTAGAAATGGGAATGTTGATATTGATTGGGTTTTATGGGGGGGGAAATGTTGGGCAATAACTTCTAGTCTAACCTTTCAACATACACCTTCTTGGATTAATCACAAGTATTGCCTTTTAGGGCATCTCCAATTGGCTGCAGGAAGAAGAAGGTCAAACAATTTCAGTGATATGATTACTGGTACTTATTGGAAATTTATTTAGTCCTATTTCCTACCTAGATGATGATGTGTGAAGGCTCGGGATACCGGTAGTATCATCCGACATGATCCTATTTGATGGTTGTGGTAATATTGGTTGTCGTTTTGGTACTTACAATCTGAGTCTAGTTAAACTGCTGATCTATGGTAACCGGTGACCTACAAGAGTCACCACTTGGGGGGTAATCAGAAATCAATATCACTCTGACAGATTTAGCATTCAGGTCAGAGATACCTGCGTAATTATATCTCCTTATCTCATTCTTCAAACCAGCTTCAGTGGTCAGCCACCAATTTCCCAAGAGTATGTGTGCTAGCCGTGATGTGACCTACACATCGTAGTAAATTTCTTAGGTACTTAGCTGTGATGTGACCTCCTACACATTCATCATACATTCCTTAGGTACTGTCTTGGTTATTAAACCATTACAATGTCCTCAAAAAACATCCCAATAGGGGTCCATAATATACCTTTCCAAAAAAACATAACCTTCAATTTGCTACTTCAATAGCTTTTAACAGAGAGAAAAAATGGTATATATGTTTTTCTTGGTACTGAGAGCAGTACAATTTTGTTTTCTAATACATCCCAAAATCTACAAGGTTTAATTAGCTACTTACTGGAATACTATAGCTATAATTTGGTAGCTGCTCATGTCTATGTTTGTTCCCGATTGCTCCCAGAGGACGTCATCAATAGTGTTTACAAGACGTGTTCGTGATTCACGCATATGTACCTGGATGAGAAAAGTCTACACATGGTGTCTGGGGACTCATCTACTGACCATGCCGAGCTGATTCGCTTTCCAATACTGATGTAGTCCACAAATAGATGATCAATGTCTAAAAGCATCCAACATAATGAACTGAAGGTCACCGGAAGACCCTGGTAGGATCTATCAAGATGGAATCTCAAATCATAAAGTAATGTCTTCTGAGGGGGGCAGGCCTGGGAATAGATGTGTTGGTTAATGGTTATTCTATGAGACTTTGTCTGTGTTTGTTTTATGGTTCTGATAATTTCCTGACGATTCCGAGTCCAAAACTCATCCATTTATCGGGTATATTTACCAAAGTGATGTTCCTGCATTAGTGGGTGAAACCTTACAAATATTGAGATGGTTTATGTATGGCCATTTTCATACACATCTCCTTGTCCCTGAGCTTCCCGAATGTTAAATAATAACTATTGCTTGTAGCAAAATATCGAATTACCTTGCAGGAGAAATAATAAATACAAAATTGAATCGATACCTCAATAAGAAAAACATAGAATATTGATGCACATACATTTTTCCATTTGTAAAATTTATAAAGCTGAGTCATTCGTACTGTCTCTTACATGTTAAGATAATATGTCAGTTACTTTCTGGCAATGATTGGCAATGGTAATGACAAACTATTACAAGTCCTGTATGACATGACAGTGTTATCATGGACTGTTCTCCTCCATGTTCAGCTATATCTGTCATCATTAAATCCTATCTGTCCTGATCCCTGGTCCTGGTCCCTGGTCCTGATCCCTGGTCCTGATTCCTGCCTCAGTCCCAGTCATCAGCTGCAGTCAGTCTTACAGTCTTATAGTAACAGGACAGTAAGACATCATTTACCGCCATCTCCCGTACGTCGACGGTATCACCCCGCGATCACAACCGACGTCACCCGCCCGTCGCTCGCGGAGAAACTGGTCTGTCACTCGGTGTCTTCAAAATGCCGCTACACCCCGACCAATCAATACACCTCCACTCCTTCAATGGGATACGGCTTGGTATCGACTGGGCCGCTCTGTACTGCCAAATAACAATGCACGATCGCTTTGTGGATGTTTTGAATCAGCTGAGGACGCGGTGGTCTATGTAGATGGTAAAGCTTGGTTTGGAAGTTGATCTCTGCAAGGGTAAAGACCTACTGGAACTGTGTCTGGTCATCACGGCCTGTGAGAGTGAGACAAGGCCAAGCGCTGTGAGCTGGAGCACTGTCTGCTGAAGGAATAGCTAGGAACAGGAACTTCCTGGATGTGTGCAGCAGTTGCACATAGTTTTACAAGAGGATTCCATGTTGTTGGTTTGTGTGGTGCCACTGTCATGACAGAAACGTGCGATGGCACAGCAACATTAACTCCTGAACAGATTTTGTTATAATTCTGTTATTTATTTGCAAAGGCTGATGTAATTCTGTTGTTTACTTGTAAAGTGTTCTTGGTTCTCAGGGGATTTATTTAACATTGGAAGAAAATTCAAACCAAAGATAATCGTTTTCAGTGTTGATGACATTATTGTGCACAGTTTGGTGAAAAGCTAACAATGTACACAAGAAGATTATTGAAACTTGGAGAGGATTTTATGCACACATTTGTACCCCAGAGGTAATTCCAACAGCCCAGTTGTTCCGACTGGCTTCCAATGACCCTAGCTTCTACCAATATTGATTTCATGATTAAAGAGACCCATTAACCAGCCAACTATTGGAAATTAAATTAAAATTTGGTTTTAAAATAATCCTGACTTTCTTTGGAAAATTCGATGAAGTGTGCTTTTCTTTCACTCACACAGCCTGGAGTATTCAGTTTATTTTTGCCATGTGTGAGTGTGAACTATTACGAAATGACAGGATATAACTCACTAATGTTATTAGGAATGAACCGAGCAGGAGCATAATGAAGACTGTCACTGGGTGGCATATTGATCTGATCAGTTTCTTGATCTATTAACAGTACATGTGGTTCAACAGTCTTCAGTTCAGAAAAGAAAGTCACAGAACAGACTTTCATTTATTGACAAGCGAATGTGACCTTTTCTGAGAAGCCCATGGACAATAATATGCTCCTAATGAACTAGCATAAGAAGAAGGAATGAAGAAGTCGGACAAGACGACCCAGCACAGGGGTGGAGCACCAGGATACCGGCAGAATTGGAAGTCCAGCTTCTGACTAGGAGGAATATCAGTGTGTTTTCTCCACAGTGTGTAGATAGATGCCTGGCCTTCATATTGGTGTCAGTTCTGTGAGATATGTACGTCATCATCGGGGAATGGACCGTACAGCATTGAGAGAAGTCTGGGCACCATTGTCATGGAACAATGGTACCTCTGTGACCAGCCAACCGTGCTTGATTCCATACAAGTAGGTGATGATTTACCTGTGGCCTGGGAAGCCTAATATTGATCTGTATCATTAGGAAGTTCATGTACATTTTAGAGCTGTATTTCAGGATGTTTTGGGATGATTGTGATATTGAGGTTCCTTCTGGTTATGGTAATTATGGCTTAAAAGGTTTTGTTAATGGAATATGAATTTTGGAATAAATTGTGATTGATAATTTTTATACTTTATTTAAATATGTCAGGTTGTTACAATTTATTGTGAGATGGAAGTTGCTTCCGGTTACATACATTAAGGACTTTATAAGGTTTTATTGAAGGAAATAAATTCTAAAATATATTGTGGTTGATAATTGGGTTGGCTAGTGCTTTTGTCAATTGAAGTTTTCTCAGTAAATATCTCAGCATGATTGAAGGAAGTGAATAATAAGATGCCTGGGATGCTTTTGAGGTCTTGCTATGGTTGTCTTTATTACATCCTGTCAATGTCATTGTTGTAGAGAGCTTGTTTGCAGTCTCATAACAGTGTATTCTTCACCAAACCACTTGGCGATCCTTGTTCGATATCAGTGGTGTTTACTTTTCACTACAGATAAATGGATATGTCTTATTCCGTATAGGATCAATGGATATGTCAATACATGGGAGTGAAGTTCGTGTTGGGTAACTTACTTACAATGCTATTCTGATGAACAATATGTGTTTAAATCAAAAACGTACTATGACTGGTAGTTTTCTTCACCAGCCATCATAATAACAATATGATTATCTTAAGACAAATTGTCATGAATGGGGAAAAGATTTCCGCCGTGACATAAAATAATAATGAATTCACTCTTAAGACAATATAAAATGAATTTCTTTACATGTAAGTTTAACATGTGCATAAAAATCACTGCAATATACATTTACAAATCTCCAAAGGAAGTCTGGTGTTTTTGCTGAGAGAATTCCAAGTTTGTAGCCAAGGTTTTCAGGGACTAATTTCATCATTGTGTCTCCCAATTTCTCTCCCAACCTAATAGGAGGCCTCTTGAATAGAAATGCCTTGCAGCTATTGCTCCACATAGGAGAGAATGGATCTGGCTGTGGAGAGAATTGGACGAGATTCATTGGCAGCCTACAGAAACATTTAATTGGATAGATTGCGTCTCTTGAGCAGATTTGCCACATTCTGCATCACAAATAAAAGTATTGATTTAAATCTGGCTGACCCATCGCCTCCAACACTAACAGTATTGACACTTGTGAAGTGGAATTGTCTCAGATAAAGCTATTTCTATAATTATTATACAACTTTTTTAAAGGGCAAATTTACAAACACTGATCCGGATCATTTTGTTAGCAGAACAGGCTTTTTCATATTGATGCAATTTGAAAGAAAATGTATTGTTAGGCTAAATAAATACTTGTCAATTTGTAGTTTCTTGTATACCCAGTTAAATCAGTCAATTAAATCATTTTTTATTAATTTTTACAAATATATGTTTCAGTGCGGTAGTGTCGTCGCCTATGGGTGAAAAGTTCCCGCTGTGACGTAAAGCATAAATAAATTAATTCAGTGCAGTAGTGAAACATGCTTACATCATCAGATTTGTTCAAGTGAAAATAATATATATTATTAGGCTGGGTTAATACATTTATCCTCTGTTAATTTAATTTTCAGTTTGAGCACTTATTTTATTATTCATGGATAAATGCTCATGTGAGTGAATTCAACACCAAACTCTGATATAGTCATATCTGTGTCTGCATCTAAGCTGTTAGATTGTCTAGATACTCTGTTCCATGTTGGCATTGATTATGCTTATATACCAATCATATGTGTGAGTCTTTGTTCAAGGCAGTGCACTAATGCAATAGTTTTGCCAAGTCTCTCGACCTACAGATGGAGAACCCTGGCTTGACAAGACTAGGTGGTCACTAGATGGTCACTAGGTGGTCACTAGGTGGTCACCCTGGGTGCTAATGGTCAGCCAAGGTGCTAATGGTCAGCTTGGCCTTGAAGTGTATTGATCTGGCTCATTCTGGACACGTGCAAACATCAGACCATCGCCACTTGACCAAATGACCAGTGGCTGATCACAGATTTATGCTTCTTCATATCCTCATCAGTGTCTTGATGAGAACGTCTTTATCAAGAACACAGTGTGTGGGAACAATGTTTGATGAAAGGAATTGATCAGATGCATGGTCATTGATGATGTTTGATAAGATCTAAATACCATTGAGTCATCTTTGTAATGTTGTTGGATTTCAATCAGTCTTGGTGAATGTATGCAATGTGAATTTCAATCTGTTTGATAAAAATGCATTGCAATTTTTCATATGAAGTCCTTGGTTTTCTGGAAGTCCATCTTGTTCAATGGACTTAATTCAGTAATCTTATTTGACAAGTTGACAGTGGAAGGTTGACAGTTGTTAATCTCGGCTCTACGGCTGTCATCAAAAATCATGTGCTTCATGTTATTTAATCAAGATATTCATTAGACCAAGTTGAACTTTGATAAGTCTGAAATTGAAGAAAACGCACTTTAAGAATGCATTTTAGAACTGAGAATTCTGTGATATTCAGATATCAAGATAAATAGAGGTTGTGCAAGAATCTGTAAGAGAATTATACTGTATTCATGGCATCTGGCTTTTTCATCAGAATTAATTTGCTTCCAATTTCAAATACATGACTTCCGATGAGAGTCTGTGTTACTCTTGCCATTTACCCACACTTGATAGCAGCATAGCGGCTGCAAGTGGGTCATCGAATGTCGAAGAGTATCATTTAAAACTAGGAATTCCGGTGATAAGCTAACA
>JAUTBZ010176876.1:0-23368 GCA_032361785.1 Lepetodrilus galriftensis | reverse complement strand
AGGATGCACTGTCTGTAGAGTTGCAATGCAGTTATCATCCTTGGTCTGTCAGTACCAGCCGGTGCTTGCAGGTTTACCATGACATTCAGCGCTATGCTACGGATGTTGCGGGTTTCTTTCTCCTGTAAACTGACAAGCTGTGATATAACTGAAATAATCTTGAAAGCGACTCTAAACCCCAATTTAAAAAAAAGAAAGAAAATAAGTACCAGCCGGTGCTCACAGTTTTACTGCAACATTCAGCGCTACGGATGTTGCAGATTTCCTCCTGTCATCAATTGACAAGCCATGATATAACTGAAATAATTTTAAAAGCGATTGTAAATTCAAATTAAAAAATAAAAATAAAATATAATACAGGTGTAATTAATAAATATAAAATTATTAAATGATATAATTCAAAGAATCTTGAAAATTACAATTTAAAAAATATATTTTGAAACAGTTAAAAAGAATTATAATTAAAAAATATTAAATTATTGAATGCTAAATAATAATTAAACTATTTCATACTGTTTACAGCAAGCGTACAACGCAGCGGCAGTCATCCGGCAGATGAAGAAACTGGCGATGAGCAAGGACGACAGCCATCACTGATCATAAGGGGAGCTAACTCTTCCTGGAAACATCCGATTCTACAAACTTTGGGGGGTCCTATAGGAGCGTTCAGACTTTGCTGGACAGTGCCACTGAATATGGGGAGGACTTTGGGAAGATGAGCAGGCTTCAGAAATAACATTCCAGACGGATTTTGGAGTACCGTAACTGACACTGTACGCGAAGAACAGGACATGTACTGAGAGGAGAGTCGACAGGCATGTGTCATCGTCAGTCGTGTGTCGTGTCGTCTGTCGACACATGAACACGCAGGAAGTTAGCACCGTCGCGCTCGCTCGCTCGCTAATTCTCGCTCGCACACACACATGCATGCCCTGGACTCTGTCGATATATTGTAGCCCCGTTTATATAAACTCCACTTTTTTTTTCTTCTCCTCTCATATAAGCACCCATAGATCAGTGTATTCATCGCGGGGAGACCGTCGTCGGTGGTTATACATTCGTAAAAGTTTATTGTGGACTATCACAGACATTGTCTCGTTCCGAGGTCATTCCGAGGTCATCAGCTTGCTCAATGTAGTACCTTGGTCACATGACTTCTCATCTGCACGATGTAGTTGTACCATGACATTCAGTCGACAATTTGTTGTCAGGATTTTCCATTTTCAAAATCTATTGTTGAACTTAATTTCTGATATTTGATATTTTGTAAGGAATGTTTGTAACACAATGGTTTACCATTCCTGAATTAATTTCTGATTATTAATAATTTTTAAGGAATAATATTGATGCATATTGAGTATCTTTGATTAATATATTGTCACTTGTTTGTTATTTTCTTCAAATCGGCCCCAACCAATGTCAAATTATTGAAGTATCCGCAAAGCTACAAATATTTCACATTCAAGATATATGGTCCATGTACTTAGCTCACTTGGCCCAGAGGACTGACAAACTTATGCTATCATCCATTTCTCCTTCATCAGTTTGTACTTCTCAAAAGAAAGTTAGCACCAGAATAAGTACATGAGTACGATTTCATGCTCAAGCTCAGATTTTGTATGGAGATTTGTGAACAAAGCTTTTGAGTTTAGCATGAAATAGTACTCAGAAAAGTTCTGTAATCTCTTGGTCAGAATTTACGATTAAAAATAAATAAATCTGCTTACGTTTATGGCAGTGATGTATATTGTGCCAATTGAGCTACGGACCCACTGGGGTGTATTTTTCCACGACATTCATGTGTTCTATCCTCTAGGGATGTCATGACGTTCATGTTTTATCTGTTATGGATTTCACAGTAAGCTTTCTACAATTACAGGAATAGCATTCATTTTGATTATATTAATTTTCTATGTTGTTATCATGGTTATACTGTTGTGTTTTATATTGTTAGGTTTACATATATATTCTCGGTCGTAAAATTACGTCTATTGTGCATAATTACGTCAGTTATTTACAATTATGTCTTGTCGTTTAAACTTACGTTTCTGTTCTCCCTGTGGATCTAGCCACTGATACAGGGAGTTATTTCCCCTGTCTGCTTTAAATACAGATTTTTGGACCAATAGAATATCACTTTTGAAATATCAATGACCAATCAGAACAAGGCTTATAGAAGTGTCACAATCTCCTAACCAGGCACCAGGATGCATAGTTTGATTAATATAATGCTTTATTTCCCTACAGGAAAATTTCCTCCATGCAGAAGCCTGGTTTTGAAATCGATCCCTCATTTTCATCTAGGTATATATGGTTCAGACTTTGAACATATTTAAATCACAAATCACCCAGACCCAGTGTTTGTATATTTGAAAACCCTTGATATTTTCTCATTCCAAAGAAATAATCATAATATTAGTTTCGAGAAAGATGCTTTAAACAAATTAAAGTTTCAAAATCAAAATCTGCAAAAAGTCAACTTGTGCAAATAAAAATCATTGCAAATGTAATTAGGTCACATTTTCAGTTTTCAAAATGTCTGATACATGTACGTGATATACATGGAAATTGGTCACATGTGAACACATAATGTGTATATATTGAAAGTTGTTTACGGTATACATGTATATTAATCAATATTGGTATTGGTATAGTGAAAGTTTTTCTAAGAAAAGAAAATCAAATATATATTCTGCATATACACAAGGTTACTATTGAAGGTTGTTTATCATTGTGTTTTTTATTAATCATTTTGTTATACTATGGATATATCAGATTTACTTAAACATGTTATTAACATGTCTCAATTTGAAAAATAGTTCAATATTTAAGTTGAATTCCCAAGCTCTGTGAATGCTTCGTATATTAAGCATAATAATGAATACAACTTTACAAATATTACGATAATTTACTTAAAAATTATTTGTGTTAAATTGCATCTACTAGTGCATTAACCCTCTCCCTGCTGGATTAGGCAGACAAAGCATGGAGAGGGTTAAAGGCCCACTATTTCAAGTGGGCTCAACCTATGATTATTTGCTCTTTGTGTAAAATTACTAGTACATTTTCATGTCGTTATTTTCCAGGGAAATTCTTGCCCACCATTTCAAGATGAGGCCATGTTCCTCCGGTTATAGTTAACCAGATAATATCTTGTCATAATACTGTGTGAATGTTTTCTATACCAGTATTGTGTTCATAATCATCTTGTCATATTCCTAACTCATTCATTAAATTAATGCTTTATTTCACAGCAGGAATATTTTGCCCATATGTTAAATATGTACCGGTATCCCTAATTAGATTTATCTATGGAAATTAACACTTGTTGCTTCTATTAAAATGAAAATAACCCGGCCATTTAATATTTTATTTTATTGGAATTTAACAGCAAAAGGTAGTCTTGGGAAAGAGAAAGCACCATTAGTGAGAACAGATATGATACTAACATTCTTGGAGTGTTTCATAATCATTTCTATTTTTACTAATTTGGGTATTTTAAAAATTTAAATATCTATTGTAAATATGATGCAATTGCAAAATTGTTCTTTTAATGTTAATAATATAATATTGTATATTTTTTAGTATACTTATTTCTAAAGACATAAACAGATACATGTATAAAGATATTGGTATGGCCAAGTACTTAATCCAGAAGCTCCAGATGTGATATGACATGAGATTTTATAAATGGCTCCTTGTTGGAAATTATATCTCAATTGCTGCTGTTGTTGGGCATCTTTAATTGCCATTAGGAAGGAGTAGGTTAAATACACGGAAACTTTAAAACAAGACTATTTTATGAAACCACAAATGAAGAGGCAGTCATATCAAGATAGTCTTATAGGAAGATGTCAGGGTTGTAGTATGCGATATACGACATTGGGGCATGATATTTTGGTTATATACGGTATATTTTTCTTTGTACCTAAAAACGTAATTCTACATTGTCAGAAATATCAGCTTCCTCTGAGGAAAGACAGACTTTTTTACTTTACATATCAAGTCAGGTTTTGTTCTATTTAAACTTCAATTTTTAGATTTATATATTGTATGTAATGTTTTTCATGTTTCCCAATATATTATTGTTGAAGTTCATCGATGTATAGTTATGGCATGTTTGTTAATGTTGTACATAAACATTTCTTTTGTTAAATATATAATACAGTAATGATTTATCATTTAATGATCACAATTTATCAATAAGAATTCACACATTCCGATAATGATGGTATATTTACTCATCACACCTCGATACGACTAACAAAATCCCATAAATACACTTACAACCCCTCCCCTGCCCCCCCCCCCCCCTGGTATCACCGTATCATAAATTAATGGTATCCGAACCTACCTTGGTATCCTATACAGTGTCCAGTAGTCACCCCCTCCCACCGTGACCTTAACTTGCAATCCATTCTCCTTACAACTCTTTCTTGTTACCCCTTCGCCACCCAGACTGGTCATAACCTCATTCCTACTGTATTGATATTCGCACTGCGATTGCGAAGGTTTTCATTTTGAATTTTACAAGACAGCAATGTCACATGAATCTCTGCATTTATAACTGCCTGAAACAAATATGTTATGAAATTAATAATGCCTTTCTGAAACGTATGAACCAGAGGTTACTGTCTCGACAAACATACAATGTTATTATAACGTTATTACAACATTATAATGCCATTATATGTTGTTGTGTGTTTGCAGGGGTATGCAATTATTTAGTTTGAACCATTTTATTGGCAATTCCATATCTCATTTTGATTAATTCAGCAGATATGGTTAAGATCTGAGGACCAAATTGTATTTGTTCGTAGGGAGTTTGCAAATGTTTTTGATTGGCCACTCCACAAAAATGATTTTAAGTAATCTCAAACGGTTTAAGTAATCTCAACGACCCTTAGCTTCATCCCATTTATTTGACAACAGTATTTGCTGTCGTTACTACCAAGAGGAAGGCTTCACACTCACTTTGGTCAATTATTGCTATTGAGTAACTCCACCTTTCCCAAGTAACCAAAAAATAATATTGTATCAACTGAGGACATATATAACTATTTAACCCTCTCCATGCTGAAGGTAACCGTAGATGCCCTAAAGGACTGTACCTATTCCTAATCTAGCAGGGAGAGGGTTAATGTCCAAATAAGATGTTTCAAGTATTGATTGGACTACAACTAATTTGTCCCAATATTGTTGAATAAAAATTAAATGGACCCTTACTACAACTAACATGAACAATATTGTGTATTTTGCCTTCTTTGTGCATTCATCAAGTTCATATTTGAAATACAAATACATTTGATATTACATAATGTATTCCCGAGTTTATCAATACATCGTAGTAACTTTTTTTCCTAAGGATGAAAAACCATCTAGGCCACAGGTGGTCATAGGTCATAGTGACGGGTCAAAGGGTCACAGGTCATACTGGCACAACAATTGAATATTTTTCGCCTCAGGTTTAACCTCCCAAAGAGCAATGAGCATCAATTATGGCAAATGACCATATCACAGCCTACTAAATTAAATGTTCAGGGTCATTTGGCATAGGTAGTTTAGCAATTTCTCTAAAACTACTGAAGCTGAACTTTCTCTCAATGGTGGCTGTGATGGCCATTATTTGAATATTTCTTTGGAAATTATTTGGCCATTATTTGAAAACATTTTGGCCCATTATTAGAATATTGGAACATTTTAACACATGTTGGCCCATTATTTGGCTATTGTTTGGCCATTATTTGAAAATTATTTAACTAGTAAAAGCTGATTTATTCGACAATGTCCTCATTAACGTTTTCCTCACACTGATAGAGAATAGGATGCACTAGAACATAGTGACCTTCGTTCTTTTCAAGGTCAAGGTCATGGTCATGGACACCAGTATGTTGACGTGGATCTAACGCCAAAATGGCAATGACCCATTGTTCTTTTTCACAATTGATTGATGCACCCACTACGGGGATGTACTGTTGTTGACTGCTGACATTTTATGCTGTATAGTCTTTGTACAGGACATTATTACAGGACATTATTACAGGACATGTAGAACATGTATCAGAACCTCGACTGGTATCGAATAGCATTATAATGTAGCTTTCATATGCGTTATTCATAATCGTGAAATACACATTAATTTACAAACAAGTTTTAAGAAATAGTATCTGACAGCTATGGTTTATTATGTTAACCCTTTCATGGCTGGGTTAGGCACTTTCACTGCTCTTTAGGCCATCGGGTGTCTTCATCATGGAAAGAGTTAATAGTATCACACCCATATTCACAAATTAAGATACGATCTAAACTGGTGTTGTAATGCAAGATGTATAGCATTGTATATCCCCTTAACATAATCTAATGGAAGAAAAAGTTCTCTTGTTTTATTATTATTTTGAAAAGAAATATGTTTGGTGCTCTGTTGCGTTAAGATGGCTATGACTTTTGGTTATATATACTTGTACTTCCATGTTTGATGTCATACGCAGGTCCTAAAGACAAAGAAACGGATAGTTAGTAAAGGTCTGACAGTGTCGGTGATTTTAGAAAAATACGCAGTGTGTGTGTCTGAAAAATCATATTAATTTTTCAGATGCCCATTTCAATAAACCTGTAAGTGTGTGCTATTATTTAAATACCCATACATTTAAATAGCTATATTTCTTGTGAATATAACTATGAATGATAGTACAGGGTGTATACCCGTTCAAGAAGGTAGCAAATCAACTACAAGACCATAGTGCTATCGTTTCTATCCTTGTTGATTACTATGAGAACGCAATGGTATTTTAGAGGATGCTACTAGAGCTGTGTGAAAGGGTATCCTGGCCCCGAGATTGGGAATCGTACTCTCAGTTACGTATTCTCAGGACCGTGTTCCTGGAAGTTAAATAATGCATTTTGTCGAATTCACCCGTTTCCCGTGTTAGATGTCATGAGGTCGTATTTTACATTATTCTAAATCTGTACGTGTATCCGTTCCTGTTTCCCTCCCCAGTATAGTTTCCTCTTCTCCAGAACAACTTGGCAATTTGCTGTCAAGGAAGTGAAGGTCATATTAAGGTCACAGGTTGTGAAATTGACCAAGAAACATCGACCGAAGGCTGCGTTCAAAATGTCAAGATGCTATACTATCGAGGTCAGATTCATCCTTGCATCACAAGGGTACTTGATTCCGTTCCTATTTCACTTTATGTTGTAGGAACAGAATTAAGTAGCCTTGAGGTGTGAGGGTGGGTCTGACCTGACCGTAATTGTACCAAGCATATAAATACTAGGAACCTATAACTTTGGTCTGAATGCGTTTTAATGGTATTGTACAACATATGTCACATATCATATCATATTCATGTATTCTTTGTTATGTGTTGCTGTTATTAATAATAATTTCTACTTTTTATCGCACACCTATGCACTACTCCCTCACATATTACAATAAATGTACATTGTTCACTTATAAAGCTTTTAGGTTGGATGAATAAAACAATGTAGAGTCTACTTGGAAAAAACTATCAGGTACAAGTATTGCAGGTTTGGTTTCCAATAGGGACATTAAAAAAACACCAATGTTGTGGCTTGGTAAATTTAAATATCTGAAATCATTTCACATAATGACATATTCTTTTGGCGATTAAAGGTCCTATGATGCGATGCCATCGTACTGGTTAAATTTCATATACTAGTAGATGTCCTATCATGACCTATGATGCGATGACTGTTATAGCCACCATTCTTAGACATCGTTGTTTTAATCTGTCCCTTTCAATGGTAACCCTCTTCCTGCTGGATTAGGTATAGATTATCTCTGGTTGCCTCTGGCATGAAGAGTTTTAAGTCACCTCATATGAACACTGTTTGACCCATGATTACGGTTAATTTCCCTGTAAAACATGGTTGATAATGAAACATATGATGTTAGCATCGTGGGTGTCATTATTATATTGTTTATTACATTATTTCAAAATAATCCAGGCATCAAGATCATTCTGGTTTTTTTAGTAGCCTACGATTTCATGTTCAAATCACGCTTTATGCTCAAATCCCAACACAAATTTTGAGTTAAAACATCAAATCGTAGGCTCATTAAAAAAATGTTTTGCAATCTCTGGGTTAAATACATAATATTAATGCTCACAGCGATCCTATTTGTTTCTGTCTGATCTCCTTGGAACATTAGACCAAGATCAATATCCTAAGTTACTTTGACCATGGTGTATTTGAGATTAGTGATCATTATCCTAAGTTACTTTGGCCATGGTGTATTTTAGATTAGTGATTATTATCCTAAATTACTTTGGCCATAGTGTATTTTAGATTAATGATCATTATCTTAAATTACGTTGGCCATAGTGTATTTTAGATTAATGATCATTATCTTAAATTACTTTGGCCATGGTGTATTTTAAGTACCAAGCTACTTTGGTCAGGATGTATTTTTATGACCAACTTTATGTGGAGTTTGTTGGACATAACACGTAGATCTATACAGTATATATATTATACATATATGTTGCACAGAAACACTGACTTTGACGGTGCATTTTTATCATCACTTTATCACTCACTGCATTATTCAACGTCATCTAAGATGATGTTCTGTACTATTTTCACAAATAAACAAGTATAAATTTAATACGTTCTTTCTTTCTTTGTTGTCTGAACTACAGGGCTTTGGTGATAGAATAGTAAACACTATATTATATTGATATAGATCTAATAATAAAGTCATCTATTTAAGATAATAAAAATAATAGAAGAAAAAAATAGATATATAAAGGAGAGTTGCTACCAGTCTAGGTCAAACCTCATAGCAATTATACATATTGGATTTCTAGGCGAGGTTGACTTAAACTGGTAGCATGTTTTCTGTATATTACAATTAGTTTTTAGTTATTTAAAATTTAGTACAAGTTTATTTTTAAAAAATATGACTTTATTATTATTACTTTCTCACCAATGTGTGTGATCCGAACCTATGCCAATGCAAGTTCTGATCATAAGTTCTCCTGATACCCATATGAAGACGTAGCTTATCAGCAGCAGGGAAGGCTAGAGGAATCTTGAGTTACACAAAGCTGTCAGGATGTCGTATTCTTTCTCTCTCTGTCATTACATGTGGACTATCAGACCTTGTTTCACAAAGCAGGCAAGACTATGTAAGATGTCAAATTCAACACGCCAGGAAAAAAAAGGCGATACATCCGCACAAATAAGACGTTTATAGCTGGTTAAACCAACCAAGTTATGCCTTCATGAGTCGTCTTCTTCTTCTCTTCCTCCTCCTCTTCCTCTTCTTCTTCTTCATACTCCTCCTTCTTCTTACACTGATTCCTTAGATTATGAAAATATATGCATCACATAAAACTGTACATACATCGCTAAAGTACATGCATACATTTGTATTAATCTGGGTATCGTTTCTCGAGTTCTCAGTGACCATTTCAGCACTCTCACAGCGATCTCTTATACATGGCGATCGAGAAATGATACCCACCCGTTTAATTACCAATTCCATACGTTCTCAATAATGATAAGTGTCATGTCCAATCATTACAATCCCGCCAATGACAGGCTCTATCATGGCCAATATTAACACAAACAATACCATTGTTGCATTGAGCTGTCAGCATTCTCCATTCAATACCAATGTTCCAATTCTAACGAACATTTGTACTATTAACTATGTAGTTGTATTATTGTAGTACTTAACGTAGTATTGATGAGATGTGTTCTATGAATTCACAGATTCACGAGTGTGTTCTTTTGTTCAGAAGAGTCATATAGGCGATTCCAATAATTCAATATTGGCCAATGCATACAAATCCGAGGTTTTGTTTTCCTATAAAAGGTACCTCAAACATTAGTCAAACAACTCATACGCATATTATCGAGAGGCAAATATCGACAGACACACGAGAAAAATCAGAGTACAACACAATAATCATGTAAGTATAATCTAGCTGGTCATTGCGTGTCGTATTACTATTAGTCTGTGAAGGTGAAATGATGTGGTTTTAACCCTCTCCCTGGTGGACTAAGGACTAGGGGTGACTATTATCATAGGTAATTTCACTATCACGATAGTATTGCGATAGTTAGAATTACACAATAGAATTACTATACGATACTATGACAATTTGACAAATATATCGCGATAGTATCACGATAGTACTTGAGTGTGCAAAATAAATGTTAAATGCATACAATATTACGGGTTTGTTTACATATTACATGGTCAAACATATTTTATTGGGCAACATTTGGCTCCGAAGTCCAAACATTCTACCACCCGCCTTCCACGTGTTACTATGAGCATATTAGATTCAACACTCAAACCTACCCTAGGGTGATGGTCGAAGGATGAAATTAGCCAATGAGTGTACTCATATCATCACGAGTGTTTGGTCATTGGTTAATTTCACCACCCTAGAGTTGGTCGAGTGTTTGAAACAAATACGCTCTATATGTTCCACATAATGTTTACCTTGCAGCCGCCTAGAGCATGAGCTGCTGCTGAAGCATGATACAAAGACACAACACTGCTTTCATCTACAGTCGACTGTAGAGTTTTGCATGTATCCTGAAACAAGACAAATAGAAACTATTAGAATAAAACATACAGTGGCAATATTCAATCTTTCATATATCCGCCCATCGAAATAACTCAAACGGGGCAAGGTATCATGAATACAAAATATGTTTTTATCCACGTTAGGATCTAGACTTTGATAAAGTATACTGTGTGAAAATCATGTCGCCAAACTGGCATTCACTGAAGGACAAGGATTTTTCAGTATGTGTCAGTCTCTTAGCCAAGGAGCTGCTGTAACCAGATTTTTCTTCTATTTTTTTCCCACTCCTTTAGGCCGGGAGCTGTTCTAATAAGTGAGTGAGTGAGTGAATATGGAGTTTAACGTCGCTGCGGGAATCTTTCACCCATTTGCGAATAAGAAAATAACATTATGAGAGTTTTTGTGAAGGCCCAGGAGCTTTCAAATATGCTGGTTCCTGTGAGCAGGTGGTATTTGTGAGATTCCGAGAACACTGTATAGCGACACTGGTACACAAATTACCTGTGCATTGGGCAGAGTTGTGTCCAATAGTTTCAGGCCCAGGATGGAATAGTGGGCACTGGCTGCATCCTGATATGGCTGAGCAGCTTGAAATACAGACTTTAACCGCTGTCTGTCCACTGTCGTTACGAACGTCGACGGCGTCAAGGCACGGCCGACAACGGCCACGGCAAATAGTATCAGTATTGAAAAACCTGCAAAATTTGTTGATGTTGTAAGGAGATGGACCAATGTTTCAGTAAATAGAATCAGTCAATGAATGAGCTATTATATTGATGAGCGAGTGGGTTATTGTTTAATGGTAATCCAATGAGTGAATATTGCTCTTTCTGAATCGGTGAAAAACGCATACCACGTGATCCATCCCTATGCTATTATGCACATGCACGGACAGTAGTCTTGCAGCAACACGAAAGGGCTAATTGCATGTAATTTATTAATAGCTTAGTAATTACACATATCTGACAGTAGTTGTTGAAATGACATAATTAATTAACGTATATTTACCCATCACCAATCGAAATCTTAACATTTATCACATCGGGAGAAAAAATGTCAACAACTCTGAATAAAACATTTATTTTCAGATGTGTAACACCAGATTACCTAATTTCAGACATCAAAGGGTACAATTAGTTGGCAAATTAAGTGAGAGTGATATTACCAGTGGTGAAAATATCCTAAACTTTGCTCCTTCTAGCTATTATAGTTTGTTTTCGAGTTTCAGAATGTATGCCAGTCTCCAAAATCTAGTAGCAAATCAAGGTGGCCTTGGTGTCATAATTTGCTTATTTGTCTATCTTTTTATCTTGAGTTTGTTCCATTATTCTCACGGTTCTACATAAAAAGCCAAATACATTTATAATGCTCACTAAATAAATTTGAAAACTAGGCATTGTTCTAAATTTGAACTACGTCACATTGTGCATGCATTTTGAAGACGTTATTGAGAATAAAATAAGCTGTCGTTTGCACATTTGTACATTTCAAATGACCATTTTACACGTGGCAGGACAGCTATGGCGGGATGCCGGCTCTTTGCAAAATATACTTTTTACATGCAATAACTCAAATTGGACAACGTTGAAATGTTTACAAACGTAAACTGCGTTTATTAATTTCCAATTGCATTGCTAGAGATTCACCGACAGTTCTCTACTACGCAAATGAATCGACTACTTTATCCACACCACCTACCCGACGCCATGTTGCTACACGAGTTCCATCCGGGTTCTGACTGGGGTCAAGGTGAGCAAGTTCTTTGAAGGTAAAGGACGTTCTGAACTTGTATAATGCACGTTTAGTTGGTATAAATGTGCTGTTAGAATACGGCACATGGGAAGTAATTCAGATCATTGATGTGAATATTTTCTGGGGATGTTCAAGAAGCGACTGCATAACCCAAGATCACCACTGTCTTGTTGTTTATACCAGTTGTGTTTACGCATGAGACAAAATAATAGATAGACACATATTTGTGGCAATCAACTACATCTAATGTTTACATGAGTACGTAAATTATGTATCATGATGATAATCATAAACATAGAGCTACTAGTACACACGTGACACTGACAGCATGTAGCCTACATTATTACATAGCTAGTGGTAGGCCATGATACTTGATAGATACTTTATCTATCGGAATAAATTATATCTTTACATTAGTTTGATAATTAATCACCAAATTTAGTTAATCACCAAATGTCTGCTCTATGGAGATTCTACAATTGCCTCCAGAATTTGCAGAAAGAGAAAGTTAGCTTGAACATGTTAAAGGCATAATATCAATATGATAGACATACATATAATCTGACAAACAAATTTAGATCTGAAACTAATTACGCTTGATTTATCCACCCAAAAGTTTTATTTAGTAATGTACATATCCCCCAGCACTCGTAAAACAAATCGTATTTTATATTAAATATAGGGGAACGTTCCGCTATTTATCTTGTCTTTGATGTATCACTGTTCTAAGAACGAATACGAGCATACATTAGAGTTATGTCCCCTTACATCATGTATTAAGAAGCCGTTGGCCATATTTGATTAAAACCCCACTAGAGACGCAGGGGGTTTGCAGTGAAGTTTTGTCAAACACAGTGGTGGAAAAAGCTTTTTACAAACTGTACAATGTACAAACATGATTAAATTATGTATGTCAAGTGAATGTACTTTGCAGTTAGAGCTAAGAACTAGTCCAAAACAACCATAAATATCTGTGATATTATGCCTTTAAAAGTGATATATTTATCTTTCATCCAATTTCTTTGTATAAATTCAATCACATTATTAATTTATTGATCTACTGATCTAAATGTGGAGTGCAGTAGTCTAGAGTGAGTGCCTCGTTACCTTGATTGGCCCTGTTTATGGCCCGGTAGCGAAGCGTTATCACTACCCAGCCATAAACAGGACCAACCTCATATAAGTGCTTAGATTCACACTGTTCCAAGCAACCCAGCTGTAAATGGGTGTGCGGTAGGATGAGATGGAATTGCAAATGTTAACCTTATAGCACCTAAGTAGCAGTTTGGGTTATATAGCATCCCTCATGGAGTTGAGAGGGTGAAATGAGGATAGATTTGGCACAAAAGACACATATTGTTACAATTTATGTTTATGTTTCAGGTAGGCCTACCGATGTGACTCAGACTGGTTTATACAAGACTGGTGTTTATGCCAATACACGCATACAAGAATCACGTTTCTTTACCAACCGGTTTCGATGGCATTGTGTCAAACATTCACCATAGCAAAACGTTCTGTCATCGCCTTGTCGCGGACGTTCGCCTCTCGGCATGTAGCAGCTGCTATGTGTCTGTCCACGAAAGTCGCTTCAGCAAAGAAACGACGGAGCACTGACAATGAACAACTCAATGAGAGAGCACTAGTACTTGCGAACACTTTCAACATCACCCCAACAGAGATGCAAGACTATTTGAAGTCAAACTCTAGCATCGTTTCCATAAACAAGGAAAAGTTTGAGGACATTGCTAACCTCATCAAAGTGAGCAAATTTTCAGCAGAAGATGTTTTGAAGTACCCTAGACTGTTCCACCTTAGCGTCGCCAATATCAAACGGAGAATTTCAGAATTGGAGAGAATGGGGCTTGCTGTGAAGGTGTCCATCGTAACATTATCTGAAAACAAGTACAAGAGTCGTCTGTCCAGTTTGATAACAGAACAGGAAGTCGCGCGAGAATACAAACACCATGAGAACCTCTTGACGGATATGCTGCACTGTACCACCGAAACGGCAGAATTAATCTTGAAAGAACATTCCTGGTTGAGAAATTCAAAGATATCGACTCTTAAAGAAGGTATTAAGATCATAAAAAGCTTTGGTGTAAGCGATGACGCTATTCTCCAACGAATCCATGCCACTATTATCTCCCCTGCTGAACTGCAACGGCAGCTTTTGATTCTCCATGAGAGCGAAATCTATTTCTCGGACTACTCGGAAAGCTATGTGTCGCTTTTACACCCACGGAGTAGATATTTCCGAAAGGGTCTCCAACGAGTTTTGGATGAGCGGGAAATCCTCCAGGAAGGGAACTGCAAAAACAAAGAAGGGTATATTTTTTACCGTTTGAAATGCACCTCAGATGACTTAGGAATAATGCTGAGAATATATTCGCCTTTGCTGTCAATACGCTTGCCCAAACTGAAGCAGAATCTGGATATTCTGTTGAACGAATGCAGTTTCGCTTCTCGAGACATTATCTGTAATCCTCAACTTCTTGCATTTGCATCTAGCACACTGAGGGAAAGGTATGATGCTTTGGATGCTCTGAACATCGAGATCACTATGACGCTGATGAAGATGACTAATATGAAATTTCATAACTATATTGAGAAAATGAAACCTATAGAGTAAGGACATGTGTTTCTTTACTAGCAAATAGATGAATCAAAGATTGATCAATGTGTTCACAGTTTGCTGATGAATGTTGATTTAAACAAAACTATCTGTTGCAAGTGTTGATTGTTCAATAGATATGACAAGCTGTAATGGTTTATAGGATTAATATACCGGTACATCATATTATACATGTACATCATATTATAAAACATTTCAATACAAATATTGTGATTACAAATACATGTATAAATTCATTTAAATACAGTAGACCTCGGATATACCGGCCTCGGATAAACCAGACCTTGCATATAACGGACTGAATCTGAAGTCCCAGGTCCCGTCTAACGCTAATTGCGGCATATGCGTATAACGGACAGAGATAGCCAGTCCCAATGAGTCTGTTATATGCGAGGTCTACTGTAGTACCGTAATAAGAAAGCTGTTCATTTCTAGAATGAAACTGTAAAATATCACTGGTAAGTTGGTAACAGACTATCCAAAATATGCGTCGATTCTCGCGATTTCAATTTGATTGGTTGAGAGAAGGCCTGTGAAAAGTCGTACACACGCCTATCCCGACACATAACAGATATGACCTCATAGTGGGACATAAATGATTGTGACGTCATTACACAACATACGTTACAAATATATTTCGGCATGAACATCCATAAGCGGGTAAGTTTATAGTGTATAACTATTACGATTTTGGATAAATTCGTTATCAGTGTGATTTCAGGGGTGTATTCCCTTCCAATGTTTCATAATCATTAGTGTTCACAGTAAACTGGTACATTCAGAGGGAATAATTTAATCAGTCCCTGATTTCTCGAAACAAACTTGAGTTTGAGATTGTTCACAATGATTTATATTAGTGCTATAACTTGAGTAAAATTTTAATTAGGTTTGAATTTTTAGTCAAAGTTAATACAGGCAAACTTATATGCCCATATTATCAAAAGCGGTTTGGACCTGGTTTAGCTCTAAAATGCGAGTCTGGACCTGGTTTGGGTATGCCTGTTTTCTATAGTATAAGTTTTCCTAAACCATGAATCTAGGTTTCCGTAAACCAAGACTAACTTTAATCCAGGTCTACACTAAACCGCTTTCGATAATATGGGCCACAGCATTGTATGCTGAGCAAAATCTCAAATTTGAGTTAGTTACCAGGAAAGTCTCATACCAGATCTATATACCCGGTAATGTAGAAACAACAAAAGAAACATGTACTGTTGCATACTGTTTATAGATTTATTTTTAATATGGTCTCTGGTCGGAACAATGCATGTAAACAGCTGGTAAAAATGGTCATGACACTTTAAAATGTAAAGTCCGAGGTAATGATGTTCACTTGCGCATTATGTGAATGCATTGACTTGGGGAGATAACTCTAAACTTGGTTTGTGTCGTCTGCTACGTTTGCGAAATGTTTCAGTTTGCAGATCACAATGAAAACAACGGTATTGCAGGCATTTCAGATCACAGCAGTATTGCTTTCTCTGATGCAAACGAAACTAGCATAGATAAGCAACCATTAACAAGAAAACGGAAGATTGACAAAGAGGGCTTCATTCATCCAACTACTCCTGACATTCCTAAATCTTCCATTGTTTATGGTCTGCCGTCAAAGTCCTTTGGATTTGAAGAATTTCAGAGCAATCAACTTTCATCGGAGGATGAATATAAGCAGAATGTACCTGAAGACGTTGACAGAGACGATGAGACAGACTCTGTGATCTCTACTGAAACTACCGCTATCTCGGATATCGATACAGCAGATGCCATTCCTCACGACAGTGCACAAGAGGCAAATTCAACATTTGAAGACGTGACTGAACTGATACGGGAAATAGCAACAGAAGCGAGGATGGTAACAATGCAGTTTTCTAAAGCCTTTGAGGGGAGCGAAAGCTACGAGAAGTTGGTTATTACTCAGCTGGACACTTTGATCGCGGATGCTCTGGCTCTGGAGAACACTCTAAAACAGCAAAAGGAAGCTCTGCGCCAAAGACTTGGATTTATTTCAAGAACTTTACAGGCTTTATAATAGAATACTAGTGGTCTGGCCATGATAGGATGAATATCTTTGTTCAAGACTACCGATTCGTTATGCTTAAAAGTTTAAGCCTCGTTCCACACTCCGTAACTTACTAAGAGTCGAAGACAGCTGTGTTATAATGATCAAGGTTAATCTAAACGTCAAATTATATATTCTGTTTGCTGTTGAAGTACATGTAAATGTAAAATGTAAGTAAAGGAATATCTTGTTTATAATGTTTACTCTCATCACTTTACTAAAAGTAGATCCAAGATAATGGGTTAAACTCGAACAAGTCTAAATTATGGAACTGGCCCCGAGATTACGAAACTTTCTGAGCACAAAAACGTACTCAGACTATAACGTCACATGACGTTTTATGAACAAAACTCTTAAGTTGAGTACAAATTTGTACTCAGAAAAGTTTCGTAATCTCGGGGCCAGTTGATTCGCAGGTTTGCTGCAACATTCACCGAAACATTCGTTGCGGGGTTTCCTCCTGCCATAAATATTGACAAGCTGTGATATAGGAATAATGGTAAAAAACTATCATCATACACTGATACAGACAAGAAAACTTTGTTTTTAGATAATGTATATATTGGATAGTGAATCTGTTTCTATTTTTCAAAGCCTAAATATATCATACCCACTCGCGACAACTTCCGATGGCTTTAATAATAATAATAATAATACAAATAATGTTTCTGTGTGTATATATATATTATGTGTGTGTGTGTGCGCGCGTGCACATGTGTTTGTGTGTGTGTGTGGAGATTCTCTATTTATTTTGATTTACTAGTATTTAAACATAATAATAATAATATGTGTGTGTGTATGTGCGTGCCAAACATTGAAGTACCGGTAATAAGATATACACGTACATACAATCTAGACACTTCGAGGAGCGCACATTTACTAATGGCTATCCTGGTAACAAGACAACAAAAATATCAACAAAACACTGAAGACAAAAGAGACACTTTTCTTACCAAGTATTTACTAGGCCAACTTAGACTGAATACAATTGTCACATTTAGCACTAACTTATGTGGCAGGAACTGAATGTCGGACTTGTATCTTATCGTATCTAGAAACTATCAGTTATTAAAATAATTTCGTATTGGAATAAAACGACAGCATTATACATTGCACCCGTATCCATACATACATCAATACCCCTCTGTGCAACCACATGATCTATAAATCTATCCACAAATCTATCTCTATAGTGGAAGGTATCAACCAATTGTACTATTTTCTATCATGTCATGTTGTGTTGTGCTAAACCAAAGTGAATCAATATCGAGTGAGGATATCTATCCTATAGTATAGTATACGTCTACTAACTGGTCGATCAGCAGGTATCGATATACGTATACCACAGTATTCCAACATTAACGTACCATATTTAATTAGCACTGCAACATGCTAGTGTTCTGTCTTAATGCGTTTCCAACCAGCGCCTCTGTAAAAGTGTCGGTGTATCCGTTTTATCACAAATTCTAAACTTTCCTCTTTTACCATTAGTAAGCGGGTTGAGCATACCATTTGGGTGCATAGTTTATTGCTCCATAAATATCCATATTATTATTAGTAGTAGTAGTAGTAGTAATATTATTATTATGTAGCCCTATCTCTTGTGTTCTAGGTATACTTGTATATTCGCACAGTACATCAAGGTAATTGCCCCTCTAGGCCAGCAACATATATATACGTATATAAGTACTTTCTAGATATGTCTATCTAGCACAATATACTAGTACCTTATTATATATGTGCGTCTGTCTGTATATGTCTATTGATCTTTCTATATTACATATGGCTCTGTCATACAAACACACGCGCGCGCGCCCACACACACACACACACACATGAATTTCGTATGCCATATGTATTTATGCTATATGAACAATTATGTATCTGCACTCTAACACACGGCTCCCTCTTATACAAAATTGCGTCTCTCTTAATCAATTCATCTACCTATTGCATTTACTTGTAAGTATGTATATATTCAAATTAGTCTACAGAATATTTCTATAAAACTAGTTGACCCACAACAATACTACACTTATTAGCACCAATACGTGCTATGTTCGAATAGAAGAAAATCTACCTCGCTGACTTCATGTCGCAAGGTATTAAAGGTATTCGATCCTTTCACAGCGAACTCTACTTTCTAAGTGACAAAGAAATCGCACAGTGCCACAGTTCGTGATGAATACAGCTGCTGAAAGGAAACCGTGTAACGTCTGTGAGATTGAGTGGAGAAGTTACAACTCATTGTTAATGCTTAATAAGGTATATCACCATTGTGTGATAGATCAAGCACTGCTTTCTCCGGCAGTGGAACTTTAACTGACGTTTGATGTGGTGGTAAATGCATACGTACATATATACCTCATCGATACACCATTCATTAGTATTTCAGCTTTCTTCGTGAAATTATTAGCACTGAACTTAATATCGTGGAATAGTTTGGACGTTGCTGACGTGCACGTTTTATTGATTGTATCTCAAATTGATAGAAGAACCATCGTTTGGAAGATTGATGTTTAAAACCTATATCGAAGGATAGCCAATTCAGGTGAGATTTTCACTGTTCTTATTAATAATCATTCTGATGCAGTTGATAAATTGAAAGTGAAAATTCTAAAGTTAAAAGTGTGTCTCTATGGATTTCATCAATAATTAATACCACCCCGCAGCATTACTATAATTAAGTCAGTCGTAAACGATTATATACTTATGTTTAATATTGTCATCCCCACCTGAGAGATTACGAAATTATTTTGAGTACGATTTCACGAACATGCTCAACTGAAAATTGTGTTCACGAATCCAATGTAAAATCTGAGCTTCAGCATAAAATCGTACTGAAAACGTTTCGTAATCACGGATATTTTAAATAGCATGTTATTCATGTAAATATATGTTTGTGAGCGTGAATAAATCGATTCCATAATAATCGCTATGGTATTGTATTACCAAACCAGTGAGGATATCTAATATTAACTGTATACTATTTCATATAAACTCATATTATTATGATATTGTACATGTTATAGTAAACCGTTTCAATACAATCTCTTTTAACGGTATTAGATAAGCAAGCATGTTTATATAAGGTTATGTCGGTGCTACACATGAGATAAGCACGACACCAGGTTTGAATGGTTCCATGTCGTGACATATTATTGTCATATGGATCTACTTGAGGCTTTCTGCACCTGATGGAAGACAGCCTGATAGTTATCTTCATGACAGTAAATCGCACAACACACGCAAGCACATAGAGATGGGGCAATATTTACGATCAATACGTGTTCTACAATGTTACCAAGACATGCATACGTCCCTATTACTTAGACAACCGACACTGAAATGGATATGGGACCAAAGGAAACATACCAAAATATATACCGATCATGCATCATACAGGCTTTAGTACGTTGCGTTACAATGATAATTCGCATATATGTTCAATTATATTGTCATTTAATCCTTCTACGAACACGTATTCAATAGAACATAGATTTAATATATCCTCAACAAAATAAATCAAGGGCCAGGAACCTGTTTGAACCTATTTTTCCATTTTCCCTTTTCGATATTCAAACTATTTTTCTTGTATCTTTTCTCAATTATGAAAGTATGCATTTATAAGGCACCAATGATAAATATTTAATGTAGGCACCAAATTTCTCTCACGTACCGTAATTCTCCTACAAGTACCCGTAAAATCACGAAAATGCTTAACACGCGCCTAAACCGGAAGTGTGCTCATATGACACCTACATAGGTTGATAGGATCTATTGAGACCTTTATATTGCACCTATCAAATCTGAATTACATAATATTTCATGTACCGGAGAACACTAGCTCCTTATTCAACATTTTTGAATATCGAAAAAGGAAAAAGGAGCCAACTTCACAATGCCTCTGATATATATATCTCGCTCTCCCTCTCTTCCTCTCTGTCCGTGTTTCCTCAATACCAGTATATGAATCGTTTCTATCTGTAGATGATGCATGTCTTTGTGATTAGACGCCATATATCTTTCTTCATTATACATAAACCAGAAAGATTTTAGCTTTGTTTATAACATGTCGGGTTTAAGGTCACGTAAAATCGGCCTATATTCAGGTAACCTTTTCACTTTTGAGCTCAACTAAATACGCTATTTAATGTATGGACTCTAACATGTAGGTATAGGGTTAACCATATACCCTACGTAAAGAGAATATATCAGATCTTATTTTCAAAGGTAATTTCGGAAGTCAATTATGCCGTATTTAAAAAATAAGTATATTATTAGCTGCATCTTTGGTGGTTGCAATAAAGTTATAATGTTAGAACAGCGGTGTTGCGGTCTTCTCTATAGCGTTATCATAGTGCGATGTATTGCAGCAACACTGTGCTATAATCATGTTATTAAGATGGATGTGTTATGCTGTTTCTATTCATTAAAATGTAAGTAAGCGTTAAGAGTTAATTAAAAACGATAACACAAGCTCGGGCATGTATAGAAAATATGTGTATGAGGGATATGATATTTTAAAATATAATTCGTCTGGATTATTTTAATAACCTTCAAGACTTCTGTATAGACGTTATATGTGTAAAAAGAAAATGATAATAACATAAATAATAATGTTATAGTCAATAATAATATTAATAATAATTATTATTAGTAGTAGTAGTAATAATAATATTAATAATAATAATAGATAAAGCGAAATTGTTAGAAACTGCAATCCTCTGTCTACATGTTATGCTCTTTCAAGTTTTGAAGCTTTCGTGCCTTTCACAGTTTGGAGCAGATCGTAGACCGTCACACAAATACTAGTAGAAAAGTCTCAATGTTCAGTGCTGACATTCTCCGTAAACAATACAAAAGTCTAACTGTTTTTCGTACCTATCGACCGGTTTTCTATAAAAACGCGACCCTTCGGAACATCTTACGAGCATTCGGCGGGAGTCCCCGTAGAGACTGTTTTGGCAGACGACAATATGGCTGCCGTGTTGTTTACAGCTTGGACAAATGATTACACGAGCAACACAAAGGAGCTTCTCCGAATGAGGAATAATTAGGGAGCACATAATGGCCAGCGCGCTGCCACAGTCATGCTCCTATTAAGTGGCCATTGTGTTCGGATAGAGATTACTTGCAATTGCAGACCGTGTCTCTCTATACCTTGCAATAGGTGAACCTGCGCTTCATTTACTGCTAATTAGCACCCTCGTTAGTCCAGCCGTATTTGGAAAAGTTACCATGATAGGACAAGGGCTACAATAATATTCATAGGCAAGCCAACACTAAGCTTCTATTGTAGCACTATATGAACAAATATATGTTGTACTACGTTGAATGTCTGGTGAACTTGACTAATTCGTACAATTTCCTTATTGAAATTTAAGTAGTTTCCTATAAAATTCACTGTGTTTGTACTTTATATTTAATTCGTGTTTTATTTCATATTAAACAAAACCCAATGTTTATGTACAAATAACTACACCATGTATATTTATTAATAATCGTATAGTTTCCTCGGCAAATTGCGGACATCTTCAGGTAGTGAACACAATTAATGTCAGTGCATGGAAGAATATCGTTCGCGCGGTTTTATCATGTTTATGCAAGTCAGTCAAGTCAAGTGATCATGTTTATTGTTCACCACCCCCAGTGGCACAAGATAATATACGTAGTAATATGTCATAATATTTAAATATAACATTGTCAAGTGTAACTACATATACATATGCACACATATACATGTACATAAACAAATCAATATGTGGATGTACATATCTACGAGCATCCGTAGATGAGTATTGCAACTATAGTAGGATTCTTTTAAACAGAGCCCCTGATTTATTTTCATTTATAAATTATAAAGGTGTTTGAGCCGAGTTTGCTTTTAAGTTTTCGTGAAAACGGAACCAAACCCCAGTAGATTCTGGTTATGTATACCATCTCCATCATGTGCACTGGCGCTTTAGTCGTGTTTTTAACATTTCCACATTTCCACGAAGACCTGATGAAGACATGTGGTTCGCCTCTTTATGGAACTATAATAACAATGTCAATGGAAATAAACTGCGTACATATAGACTATATAAAAATGACTTGATTACCAAACCATACCTACGCGCCATTATGCACAGAAATAAGCGACGCAACTTTACAAGATTCCGCTGCGGCAATTTACCGCTGCATATAGAAACCGGACATTATAATAAGCCCTCTACTCCTCTCAATAATAGAGTTTACCTCTCTTGTAACTCCATAGAAACTGAATCACATTTCCTTCTCAATTGTACATTTTATAACGATATTCGCTTTCATAAAAGTGTCCCGTTAGATTCTCAATGTGATATAATT
>JAUTBZ010176765.1:0-23374 GCA_032361785.1 Lepetodrilus galriftensis | reverse complement strand
CCCCAAAGACCCAATATTTATAAAGCCCCATAGGGGCGGCAATATTTGTAGCCCATAGGGGCGGCAATATTTGTAGCCCCCATAGGGGCGGCATATTTACAACATCAAAAACCAAATCACCGCCAATACCGAATTTCCGTATAAAATTTAGCATTAATAGCGCCGAGATAATCAGCAGCAGCAGGAGAAAGCACCACCTTGGCATTTCCAGGAGTAACTCTTGGGTTGATACGTCCAATGACTTTGACATAGAGTGTCCGTTTGGACATTGGATTATACACTTCTATGACAGAATTCATTTTTGCATAATTATGTAAAGCGTATAAAGTAGAACTTTTTGCTCCAGATTTTTTCCAGAAAGCGGCTCCTCGATGATCTCTAATTTTCTTACCTGCTGATTCTGCCATAAAGATTTTTTTCTGGCGAAAAACTTTTCCCGAAAGGGGATGCCTAAACACTGGAGGCCCTTTGGTTGCAGACACGCCATCTATACTCATCCACCCTACATGAAGAAGCTGTCCTGGACTAATTCCATTTTTTAGGTTATTCCGCTTTTTCAAAGTATCGATTGGCATTCTAAAAGCTCTTTTTGCAATCCCATACATGGTATCCCCTGTTTTTACCTTATAGAAAATCGGCACATTTCGTTTAGCATCAAATTTCTTTTTGCGAAAGCGTTTAATGGCTCTATTGGGAATCGGAATTTTAATGGCTACTCCGGGGGAAAGTGTTGTTTCTTTTTGCTTCGGATTATAGGCTAAAATCTGTGAAACAGTCACCCCATAAAAGCGGCTGATTCTATATAAAGTTTGGCTATTTTCAATCGTATGATTAACCAGTTTTTGTTGCCCTTCATCGATGGAAATAATGACGGTATCAGTTGGTAGAAGAATGTGCAAACTATCTCCTGTATTCGCTTGCGCAAAAAAGGAAGTAAAAAGAAAAAGGAATAACAATTGTAATATTCTCATAAAGTCTAATGGTTTGTTTCTGTGACACAAAGATATTAACGTTTAATAGCATTTGCAATATTATAAACACTTTTCTTTTTATTCTAGAAAAATGTTCATAGGTAAAAACCCGTACTTTAGCCTATCGCTCTTAAAAACAAACATCATTATGCCAATAACCCTTACTTTTGTAGCTGTAACGGAGATAAACCTATCAAGCAATAATTTTTTTATTTAGAGCCTTTGCTCTTTTCTACCCTCATTTTTGCAAAAAAGAACACCATGAATACCAAGATTTACTTTTGGATTACTATCCTTGTTTTGTCCGCTCAACTGACCAATGCACAAACCTATACTAGAACTATTACTGTCGAGTTTGACACCCCACCATCTGCTTCCATGGTCAATGTTGCCAAGCTAAAATATGACAAAGAATTTGCGTATAGTTTAACTTTAGATGATGGTCGTATAGATGGTTTCAATAATGCCTATAACCTTCTTAACGGATTGGAGGTTCCAGGTTCTCACATGATCTATGGCAATAACTATGGAAGTGGTATCGGAAATATTTTAGTGCCAGGTGGATATAATTCTACAGATGGATGTGGTAATTCCGTCAAGTTTCAATTAGGTGTTGCTATCAATGCCAGAGTATTAGGTTGGGAAGAGTTTTTCCAGTGGAACCATATCCAGACGATGTATGATAGTGGCTGGGATATTTTTAATCATAGTTTCAATCACGAACCAGACCCAGCTCATCCAATAAGTAGTCTTAATCAACCCATGTCTTTCTATGACGAGATTGAAGGTAATTCTATAGCGATTCAACAGCATATTGGATTCTACCCGAGGCACTTTGTGATTCCTTCTAATAGTCAAAATTATTTATGTGAATTTGGGGTAACCGATAATTGTACCACGCAAAATTCACACGGAATGCTAGCTATCTATAATCAATATTATCTTTGGCAAGGCCCTGCTATTGGTGTAAACAATCCTGTTGATTTGAATTACTTAACTTTAAGTAGAGGTACAACACCTAAGTATCAAAATGCTACTTGGGACTTGGTCAAAGAAAATGTAGAGGGAGCTGCTAACGCTTCTAATAGTAATAATAAAATTTGGGTCAATGAATATACACACTCTGTCAGAGCAAATGGTAATGGCGTCCCTGGAGTCTCTCACTTAGGATTTAATTATTTCAAACAATTAATGGATCATATTGAAAATCAATATGGCCAATCTGGTTCCGACCAAGTATGGGTCGCAGGTTTACAATCTGTCTATGAATACTTGTATGTTCGTAATAATTCTAATATTACTACTTCTGTAAATGGTAATACGATGACCATTACAGCTACTTTCAATAACCCGCAACCCGATCAACGCAACTTAGATTTATCAATTTTAGTTGCTGGTAATGGTGCAAATATTAATAATATTACGGTAGATGGAGGAGACATGACTTACAATCCGAATACTGGACTAGTCAATTTTTCTTTTACTAACCAAACAAGTAATAATTTAACCATTAGTTGTCCAAACAATATCCTTGTGACAACGCCCGACAATGGAACTACGGTAAATTGGGATCCAGCGACTGCCACGACTACTTGTGGTGCTGGAAGTAATATTAATATTAACCAAAACGCTGGACAAGAATCTGGCAGTTATTTTCCGATAGGCACACAAACAGTCTCTTATCAAGCTGACGATCAATGTGGAAATGTGGAGACTTGTAGTTTTTCTATTACGGTTGAACAACAAAATACAAATAGCAACTTAACGATTTCTTGTCCTGATAACATCACGGTCACGACCTCTGGTGGAGGCTCAACGGTAAATTGGGATCCAGCGACTGCGACGACTACTTGCGCAAATAATAACGTGAACATCTTTCTTAATGACGGACAAGGGCCTGGCGCTTATTTCTTAATCGGAAATCATACCGTTACTTACCAAGCAACTGACCAATGTGGCAATTCAGAGACTTGTAGTTTCACCGTCACTGTAGAAAACCAAACAGCTTCAAACTTAACCATTACTTGTCCCCAAAATATAAGTGTCACCACCACAACAGGAGCAACAAATGTAACTTGGGCAACACCTAGCGCAAATACAACCTGCCCTAATAGTAGCCAAACAATGATCAACCAAACAGGCGGTCAAAACAATGGCTCTTCCTTTAGCATTGGGACACATACCATCGAATATAGAGCAGAAGACCTTTGCAACAACCTTGAAACCTGCTCCTTCACTATCTCTGTAACAGAAGAATCTACTGGAAATGCTTGTGGGGAGATTGACGGTTTTACAAAATTAGGTCTATTTAATAACCATAGCTATTACATTTCAAATGCGCCAAATAACTGGCCTACTGCAAAAACACTTTCCACAAACAACGGTGGCTATCTTGCTAGTATCAATTCACAAGATGAAAATGATTTTATTAAAAGTAAAATAGCGCCACTTCAAGAAATGGTGTTCATTGGTTTTAATGATGGAGACAATGAGGACAACCTCGCTTGGGCAAACGGAGACCCAGTAACACTTGACTTGAGCTCTGGAAATTCTGCCAATAATGATTATGCCATCATGAATTTTTGGGCAGGTACTTGGACGATGCATAATAGCATGGTGTATAAAAAATTCATCCTAGAGGTCGCTTGTGATTCTGGCCCAACGGGAAGTATCGACCTAACTTGTCCAGCTTCTTTTGAAGTTTCAACTGAGACAAATTTTGGTGTTGCAAATTGGATAGAACCGACTGCTACGACGACTTGCAATACAAGTAGTATGGTCAATCTTACCCAAATTTCTGGTCAAACTTCTGGTTCCAACTTCTCCCTAGGCTCTCACTCAATAGCTTATCAAGCGGATGATCAATGTAACAATGAAGAAACTTGCACATTCATCGTGACAATAACAGAAAAAGCGAATGAAACTATTTCTATTTCTTGTCCCAATGACATTCAAGTTGAAGTAGGTACTTCTGTTAGCTGGAATGAGCCGGCGGTAAGTACCACCTGTGGCGTGTCGACTATCACTATTAATCAAATTGCTGGCCCAGTCAATGGCTCAATTGTAGATCCGGGCACCTATATTGTTCTATACGAAGCGAATGATTTATGCAATAACAACGCTAGTTGTAGTTTTGTCGTTACAGTCTCTCCATCCTCAACTACTGCATGCGGAGAAATTTCTGGTTACACGAAGTTAGGAGAATTTGAAAATCATGGATACTACCTTTCTAATGATTCCAAAACTTGGAATTTAGCGAAAGCGGAAGCAGAAAACAACAATGGCTATTTAACAACTATCTCAACTGAAGCTGAAAATAATTTTATTAAAAATAACATTGGCAACGAATTGGTTTTTATTGGCTTTAATGATAAAGACTCTGAGGGAAATGGAACTTGGGCAAATGGCGAAAATATTGACCTTGATTTAAGCTATGGAAATACCGACCAAAATGATTTTGCTATTATGAATTTTTGGGCAGGTACTTGGCAGATGAGTAATGGCGGCATCTATAAAAAATATATCTTAGAAAAAGCTTGTTCTGATTCTGGCACTGGTAGTCTTCAGCTTTATTGTCCAGATGATATTGACATGGAAATAACTACTGAATCTGTTTCTGTTAATTGGAATCCTCCAACAAATAATACAACTTGCCCAACAGGAGAAGGGGTAACCACCACGCAAGTACAAGGCTATACTTCTGGCGATTTTTTCAATCTAGGTTCTTATTCTCTAACCTACAATGGCGTGGATGAATGTAACAATACGGCAACTTGTTCTTTCTCTATCTCCATCTCTAAAAGCGGTGGCGGAAACCAATGTGGGACCATAGCAGGATACACAAAGCTAGGTGATTTTAATGGCCATAGTTATTACTTATCTGATGATCCTAAAAATTGGAATCAAGCGGATGTAGAAACGAAGGCACAAGGAGGCTATTTAGTGACCATCACTTCAGAAGAAGAAAATGACTTTATTCAATCTAATATTGGGAATAACATGGTGCTCATCGGCTTTACCGACAAGGACAATGAAGGCACCGGATCTTGGGCCAACGGAGAAGCGGTGACAATTGATCATAGTTACGGAAACGGTGATACAAAGGACTTTGCTATTATGAATTTCTGGGCTGGTTCTTGGGGAATGCACAATGGCCAAGTAGCCAAGAAATTTGTTTTAGAAATGGACTGTAATACTCAAGCTATGCCAAGTCCGAATGCAAGTCTACAAGATTTTTATCCTAACCCGGCAAACGATATCATTTTTGCGCAAGTAAATATCCTTGCAGATGAAGAAGTGAATTTCTTCATTGTTGACCTTAAAGGACAAGTTTGGAAAGAGCAAAAATCTTTCTTGACGACTGGCCAACATACAATTGAAATGGATATCAAAGATTTACCAGCTGGTAGTTATTTCTTTAAAGCTTATGGCCGTAATTTTGCGCAAGCACATAACTTTATTAAGTTGAGATAAATACTTTCGTAAAATAAAAAATGGCTACCTCTAAGATTAGAGGTAGCCATTTTTTTTAAAGGCTTTTCCTTTTCAAAATCTCTTTCAAATATAATTTAAAACACCCTCAAAAGCAAAAGTATAATTTGCATAAAAACAATCCACTTATCAAACAAGCTTAAGGTGTCATTATATCCTACAAGACACTTTCTTCTTCATTTATTGGCGCAAGCAGCAACCCGAAAGATGCAACCACCTAATGGCGCTAATGACCAATTTATATCGTCCAAAAACAAATAAAGCTGTATCTTGCGCAAATTCTTAATACATCCCCATTTTACAGGGGTTTTGAATTGAATTAACTATTAATGAGAATACACAAAGAAGGATTTCCGACTATTTTGATTGGCATGATTGCACTTTCTGTGATTACATGGCTTTCCTTTAGTCGTTTGTCTTCTGAATTGGCTTGGGCTATTGCTTTCCTTGCTTTTGTCATTGCGATAGTTATTGTTCGGTTTTTTCGTCATCCGACCCGTATCCCAGCGGTGATGAAGGACAACTTGGTTTATGCGCCTGCTGATGGAAAGGTAGTCGTAATAGAGGAAGTCCAAATGGAAGAATCAGGGGAGAAGAAATTACAAGTTTCCATTTTTATGTCTCCTTTAAATGTGCATGTCAATTGGAGTCCAGTCATCGGAACCGTTAGTGAAAGAGATTATTTTCCAGGACGCCATCTTCCTGCTTGGCATCCTAAATCTTCAACTGATAATGAGCGAATGCGTGTCATCGTTCAAACTTCTAGCACGGAAGTCATCATCCAACAAATCGCTGGTATCATGGCTCGACGCATCTGCAATTACATGCATGTAGGCGACCAAGTCAAGCAAGGGACTGAATTAGGCTTTATCAAGCTTGGTTCTCGCGTGGATATTTTCTTGCCTACTTCCGCTAAAATCAAAGTTAAAATTGGCGACAAGGTCAAAGGTATTGGAACTGTTATTGCTGAGATTTGAATTTTATTCTCTTAGGAAAATAAACATCAAAGCAAAATTACCAACTAAATAACACATCAAACATTGGGAATATTTTATTATCTTTTCCGTAAGGAAAATGACCTGAAGTCTGTAATAGACCTGCCCTAATTGCAAATTTATCTGACTTATTCCATTGTAGTTTTAGCTTATTCTCTAGGATCGTTCCTTTATAGACTTTCGTCAAAAAGAAGGCGTCAAAATCATACCTGTAAGTAAATCGCCCAAACAATTTTCCATTTACATCCAAAGACAAATACGGTGTAATAAAATTATTATACGAATAGGTTCGTGGGTAAGCAAAGAAGTATTCTATCTCTGGAAAATGCTTATCTTGACCCAAAGCTAAGGTCAAATCTAAACCCAATCCTGCATTCACCTCAAGATTAGAATTAAAAATTCTTCCAACAGAAACAGCATTATTAAATTGAAATAACTGCGGTATATTGGAAGTAGCTGGCAAAACCCCTCCAGTACCTCTACGTGCTATCAATTTATACAAAAGACTTGGGTAAGAAAAGTGATGCTTTGACATTAAATTATACGCTCCAAAAGATTTCCAATACTTTTTAAGACCAACATTCGGAATGACAAAAAAGTAAACTGGATGAATATTCAACTCCATCGAATCCTTTAGTCCAATTTTCAAAGGAGCAAAAAGGCCTACTTCCTTCCGCCCTTTTTTTAGCAGTTGACTACCATTCGTTGACCATTGGGCTTGCGCCGAAAAGGAAAAACACCAAACCAACAACCCTATTATTATATTTTTCATTCTTCTATCTTTAATTTATTTCAAAATGTATCGCACAGAAAGCGGTGCGTGATCCGATAAAGGCATCGTCTTCGCACCTCCAATAGAAATACTTTGATGCACCGTACCTGAATTTTCTACAAAACCACCATTCGTAAAAATATAGTCCAGTTTTCTATTCCAAAAACCGCCTTTATCCGAAGTAAAAGAATAGAATTCACTATTATCTAATTGATATCTAAACTTCGAAATCGCAGGTTCATAATTAGTGTAAAATGGATCCATAAAACCCAACTCCTCTTTAAAAGAAGCCGCTTCATAATCGGGATCCCCTTTGCAAGCATCATCATCAAAATCTTCATACACGACACTACCTGGAGGGATAACATTAAAATCACCACCCAAGATAAAATGGTCATCGGCACCGTCAATCACATCAATTTCTTCTTTTATTATTTTTAATTGTTTTTGGCGTGTGTCATCTGTGGAATAGGCAGAAGTATGTGTATTTAAAATTCTAAATCCTTTTCCATTCACCGTAATTAAAACCTTTAAGATATTTCTACGCAAGTAAAAATACTGCACCACCCCACTCTGCTCCTCAATCAATGGCAACTCGATTCGCTCCGCATTTCGCAAAGGATATTTTGACAAAATCGCATTCCCCGAATTCACTCGCCCAATCCCATCACTAGGCACATAGTCCGACTTCCACTGCGAAGCATAATAGGCATAATTCAAATCGGTGTGATCCAAAATCCATTGCAATTCATCCACATAAGCCGAACGCTTAGAATTAATATCAACCTCTTGCAATAAAAGAATATCAGGATCTAGATGATTTATTTCCGCCTGAATACCTTTCATATTTGATTCAACTTCCTCCGGAGTCATCAAAACTCGATCACCATAACAATCGAAGAAAAAATCAATCCGGCCTCCACCAAATTTTATATTCCAACTAACGACATTCAACGTGTCTTTTGCAGGCGGCTCTTTTATCTTTATACTTTCGTAAAAAACGGCGGTTTCGCTATCGGCACCATCCTCAATTCGCGTGTCAAAAGGATCGCAAGCAGCAAACAAAGTCACTAGTACGACAAACAACATAGTCCTTTTAGAAAAATATTTCATAAGCTATTTTTAGTTAGGTAAAATTAGTCAATTCTTTTTATTTTCACTTACCTTTAACCATAAACTTTTGCCAATGTCCTACTCCATCCAATCCAAACTATCCAATAATAAGCCTTCTATTTTTTCGGTCATGTCTGCGCTTGCCAGAAAAGAAGGCGCACTCAATCTGTCACAGGGCTTTCCTGATTTTGGGATTAATACCGTCTTGATTGAACATCTAAATAAAGCTATGGCAATGGGTTTAAACCAATATGCGCCCATGGCTGGACTGCCCGTTTTACGGGAGCAAATCGCCCTAAAGACGGCAAAACTACATGGCAAGTCCTATGACGTAGAAACGGAGATAACGGTTGTTCCTGGAGCTACATTGGGTATTTTTGCGGCTATTTCGGCTGTAGTCAATCCTGGCGATGAAGTTATCATTTTCGATCCAGCGTATGATTCTTATCAGCCTACCATTGAATTAAATGGCGGTCAGGCTATTCAACTTCCTTTGCAGTTTCCAGATTTCACTATTGATTGGAAGCAGGTTGCAGAAGCCATTACTTCACATACAAGAATGATCATTCTTAATTCTCCGCACAATCCATCGGGAGCGATGCTTTCGCAAAATGATTTAGCTGAATTGCGCAAGATTGTAAAAGGAACAGACATTTTAATTATTAGTGATGAGGTCTATGAGCACATTACTTTTGATGGTCAAAAGCATATCAGTTTTGCTAGTGATAAAGACTTATCTGAACGCAGTTTTGTTATTTCCTCTTTTGGGAAGACCTATCATACGACGGGCTGGAAAATGGGTTATGTACTTGCGCCAAAAGCATTGACAAAAGTCCTTCGCGAAGGTTACCAATTTATGGCATTCAGTGCGCACACCCCAACCCAATATGCTTTCGCAAAAATGTTAGAAGATGAATCTAGCTATCTAAACCTTGGGCAATTCTATCAACGCAAACGTGATTTATTTCAAAAACTAATTCAACCATCCCGATTTGAGCTATATCCCTCCTATGGATCCTATTTTCAATTATTAGGATTTAAAAATATTACGGAGGAAGGCGATGTAGCTTTTGCCGAAAGGCTCACCAAAGAATTTAAAATTGCTTCTATCCCAATTTCCGTTTTCTATAAAGACCAAACCGATCACAAAGTCCTAAGATTTTGCTTCGCCAAAAAAGATGAAACACTAACTAAAGCTGCTGAAATATTATGCAAGATTTAACAGTCACACTTATCCAAAAAGATTTGCTTTGGGAAAACCCAATCCAAAATAAAAAAGAGATTGAATTATTAATATTAAATTTAGAACCTACAGATTTAATCATTTTGCCTGAAATGTTTACGACAGGTTTTAGCATGCGTCCTAGCCATTTTGCGGAAGCGATGAATGGTCCAACGATTCAATGGATGCAAAAAATGGCCAATCAATCCAACAGCACTATCATTGGTAGCTTAATTATAGCAGAAGAAGAAAAATACTATAATCGACTAATTTGGGCAAGTCCAAATAATGAAATTAAAAAATACGACAAAAGACATCTGTTCTCTTATGGACAGGAAGACGAGCATTATACGGCTGGCCATGAACTACTTGAGACGCACATACGAGATTGGAAAATTCGCCCATTAATCTGTTATGATTTGCGTTTTCCTGTCTGGAGTCGAAATACTACGGACTATGATTTATTGGTTTATGTGGCAAATTGGCCGACCCGTCGAATCGAGCATTGGCGGAACTTATTGATAGCTAGAGCCATTGAGAATCAATGCTTTGTGATTGGATTAAATCGTTTTGGCGTAGATGGAAATGATATTGAGCACAACGGAAACTCCATGATTATTTCTCCGAAAGGAGTGGTCCTTCATGAATTAATCGGTAAAGAAACAATCCAACAAGCCACTTTATCAAAAGCAAAACTAAATAGTTATCGGCAGCAATTTCCGGCGCTACTGGATAGGGATTAGTTAAATAAAAAAGGTCTTTGCTAGCAGCAAAGACCTTAAGTGTAATCAAATTACAATATGCAATATTACCTGCATTAGAAATATCTTACGTGTACCATTTTAGTATCTTCATAATTAAAGTCATAACCGACCATTAATTCGATACTACCATTAGATACACTTTGAATCTTTGTTAAGGAGTAGTCATAAGCCGCACCTATTCTCAATCCATTTTTCAATTGAACAGAAGTCCAAATATCAGCTGAATCATAACTACTAGATTTGTTTGTAAACACTTCAACAGAGGAACGAAATGATGCTCCAAACCAAAAAGTATTATAAAACAATAAACCCATATCAACATCAAATTCGATTGGAGCGCCTACATTGAAACTAGACTTTGAATCTTGCCCAAACAAATTTACTGCTTTCACCAAAAGACTCGGCTTCAACACAACTACATCACCAGCCAAAGGAATTGCTCCTCCCAAACTGTAGTAATAGTGTCTATATAATCTTGCGCTCTGGTCTAAGCTTGTATTATCAATTGTATTCAATTTAGATTCCAATAAACCTGGTGTTGCGATACCAGTATAAAAACGTTCTGAATAGTAATAAACCCCTACTCCAACATTTGGCAACCATTTAGATTCACTTCCTTTGTTAAAGGCATCATCTATCTGTTGAGGATCTTTATAACTTAACTTATTCCAATCAGATCTCCAGTTCAAAGCTCCACCTTGTAATGCAATAGATAATTTTCCTGCGCCAAAATCCATGCGATAAGCATAGATGGCATTTACAGTTGTAGAACCTGTTGGGCCAATTTTGTCATTAATAATACTAAACCCGACAGCCACTCGTGGTTTGATCGGTGAATGCACACTCAATGTCTGTGTAACAGGTGCACCTTCCAAGCCCATCCATTGATTACGGTATAGAATATTTGCCGAAAGGGCATCTCTAGAACCCGCATACGCTGGATTAAAAGCTAGCGTATTAAACATGTATTTCGTGAACATACTTTGTTGTTGCGCAGAAAGGGAAACTGAGCAAAACATCACGAAAACAAAAGTAAATTTTCTAAGTGTCATGTTTGTTAATTTATTGGGTGTTTATCTACTAATTTGTATATATCCACTATAAGTTTTGATACTTGGAGCGCCTAGTTTTATCACATAATAATAGGTACCTGGCGGTAAATCGGTCTCTTTCCACAAGCCATCCCAAGGTTCATCATTGGAATATTCCTTGCGGTGAAAGATTTCATTCCCCCATCTATTATAGACAAAAACTTCATTTTCAGGGTACTTTTCAATGTCCTCTATGTACCAAAAATCGTTCACTCCATCCCCGTTGGGAGAAAGCGCAGAAAATGATGTAACCTCGTCACAAAGTATATCAATATAAACCATTGCAAAATCCATTCCGTTTTTATTAAATATCCTATATTTCAAGGAATCTCTCTGCATACAGGTGTTTTTATCTGGCGTATAAGTGAAAGAATTATCCGAATTTATTACGACTGTTCCGAGCTGTGGTTGTTGTTCAATCAAAATCGAATCAATGGTACCATTCGTTAAGTCATTCTCTAATGGCGTGAAATCCACCCAATAATTTAATCGGACTTTATAGATATCTTCCTTTGCAATAGGCACTTGTGTGGTATCTTGAATGACGTCAACGACCAAGACTAAAGTATCACAAAATTGGTCATCACAAAATTCATAACAAACAGTATCTAAACCATAGAAAGATGCATCAATCGACAGGCAATAAGAGGAGATACCGACCATACCAAAATCTGCCCCAGCCCCTAATACTTCATTGCATATTTGATTGAAAGATATAACTCCACCCGGCAAACTACTGACATCAATACAATATATCGTATCACTTCCAATAACCATTTCTACGGTTACCGTATCTGGTTTTGGCACATTACTTTCTACTAAAATGATGGTCGTATCACAAAGTCCAAAATTATCACAAACCGCTAAACAAACGGTATCCACCCCAATATCTAACCCGGTAAATTCCAAACAACCCGTTGTCCCCAAGATATCTACGCTCACATCTGAACCAGAACTACTTGGACATAAATTTTCAACTGTCGCAATATCATGAATAAATAATGTCGTATCAATACAGAAAGTATTCATAGAAGTCCAGGTCACGAATGCGTCAACGGTATCCACTCGTGGCAGTACATTTACATAGATATAGGTCATTGAACAATCTCCTTGATCATCACAAACTTGCACACACAAAGTATCCAAGCCCAAAGATAGTCCCTGCACATTCAGACAAAATGTACTATAATCAATAGAATAATCCACTAATGGCACTCCTCCAAACTGACACATTTCTTGCGCAAAAATAGGTACTCCACCTAAAAGAGAATTGTCCAAGCAAACCTCAATCCTATCATGTTCATACAAAATAGTATCTACAATAAAATCCGCTGGAGGCACACAAAAAACAAATATCTGCAAGGTATCAGAACATTGATTTTCATTATTAGTAACAATCAAAGTATGCCCACCTTGTGTTAAAGGTAATTGCAAACTTCCCTCGCCACAAGATTGATACAACCCTTCATAGATTGCCCAATTGTCTCTAATTGTATAATTGCCCATTTCCCCAACAGGAATATCTAAACATAAATATCCTGTATCAACATCACACACCCCTCCAAAAATAGTATCAGCTCCTGAATAAACAGAAGGACAAGTAATACACTCAATATCAGTATATAAAGTATCAACACATCCCGTTGCATTTTCAGAAACAAAAATCATATGCTCTCCTGATTCAAATTGCAACTGAATCCCTTGCTCGACCACATCATTAGTAAAAGGAATAAAACTGGTCACTCCTGTATTGGCATCTATTATTAACAAATCTCCATAACTCTCTTGTGGATTAGATGCTATAAATTTATTATTAGCTAGCTGCCATCCACCGAATGGATCCCAACTTTTCAATGAATCTAAAAATACTTCTTGGCTTTGCACAATCGGTACAGAATAATTCGTTCCACCAAATGTCCCCGTAACGGTATAAGCTCCACTTAAAAATTTAGTTGCATCATAATAGCCGATTGTATCCGAACCACAAGCGACTACATTACCAGTATAAGTTTGTCCATTATCCGTAAACACATACCCAAAAGCATTGGAAGCTGGCAAGTCAAAACAAATTGGAAATGGCTCATCACAATTTCCAGACTGCAAGAATAAACTATCTTGAGCGACTAATTCTTTTGCAATATTAACCATTTCAAAAGTCAACACATCACTACATCCATATTCTTTATCTACAACGACAACAGTATAATCTCCTGGTGGAATATTTTGTTTTTCTTCAAAATTACCCCATGTATAAGTATACTCACCACTACCGCCAGTGACCGATACTTTTGCATGTCCATTCGGCTGACCACAAACAGGTTGTGCTATAATTTCTAGACTAGCATCCATCGGATCTTCTAGTAATATTTCTACTGCCAACATACTGAAACATCCTGTTGCCGGCTCCGTCACTTTTATCGCATACACCGTATCTGTCAAACTAGAACGCACATAACTTTCTGAACCATTCTCCCAAAGGTAATCCAAATTAGTTGGGCTCATCTGAAGAAATCCATTGACGGCGGTACAAGTTGTCGGTGCAATAGAATCTATTGTAACTTGTGGACCATCCGCATTGGTAATGACAATAGTTTTGGACACGGAACAAGCCTCATCTCCATACTCACTAACCGTTACATAATAGGCACCTGCTTCAAGATTATTTGCATGAGCCGCATTACCGATATTAGGAGACCATTCAAATTTGAAGCCAGTCGTATCTTGCGAAAAAGACAAAGCCAAAGAACCATCCAATGCGCCACAATGTGCATCAATTGTACTGGCTACTGGCTGAGGCAAATTACAAGTAGTACATTTATTAATTAATATTGGCGCCCCTAACATATCTAAGCTTGCGCAAATGAGTCCACCCCCATTTATCAATTGCAAATTCACATCAAAAGTCGTCGTCGTATTTAATTCTATTGCCGTAATATCAAAAATAGCTGGGTCATAAATAAAAGTATGAATGACAAATTCTCCAGAACCTCCTAGCACAAAACTTGGGGTATCCGAAATCTGTTTAAGAACACTATTTGATGCTTTCGCTAAAAAATATTTGGTTATATATCCAGCAGGAACGACTGCATTACCATCAGGCGTTGCAGTGATAATCATATTTGGTTTTTGGTCACAAATATTTGTACTATCAATCGTAATCGTTCCAGCCATCACATCACAACCACAAATATCCGGCACATTAATTACATCTTGAACTGCTTCACAGCCGTGTCCATCTGTTATGGTCACACTATATTGTCCCGCATTTAAATTTGCTCTATCTTCTATATCATCTGTGCCTGCAAGGTCACCCCAGTCAAAAGTGTATCCACCTTCTCCACCCGATACATTTAAATCGACTGCACCCAAATCATTACAGGTCACAGGCGTAATCGCTGTAAAAACATTTATCGCAAGAGGAGAATTTACATAGAAACATCCTTGCCCAGCAATACACCCATTACCATCTTTCACAACAATACAATGAGGCCCAACAAACAATTCTCCGTTTGTAATCACACTATCCGCATGATTTAAAATTTCTATTGAAGCAGGTTCTATAAATCCGGCAGAATAATTAATATTAAAATCTACTGTTCCGTCATGCGTTCCTGCGCAACTGGTAAAAACATCTCCATTGACAACCACATCGGCTTGCCCAACGGAGTTATTCAATTCAAAACTCAAAGTCGTATCACAACCACTTTGCAAGTCTACAACTAAGACATCATAATTTCCTGCAGCCAAACCAGTGTGCGTTGCTCCAGCTCCCCAATCATAGCTATAACTTCCAGAGCCATCATTCACGGTAATACTCACAGAGCCATCGTTCATTTCACAAGTTGGCATATTATTAATAGTTGCAAAAGCATCTAAAGTTTTGGATTCATCTATAAAAACGGTCACAATATTTTCGCAAGAACCATCGGTCACAGTCACGAAATGGTATCCACCTGTCAAGTCATTTCTTTCACTCGCTTCAAGCCCATCCGCCCAAGAAAAGGTTAGATTGGCTGGTGCCAAAACAGCTTCTCCATTGGAGCCATTACAAGAAATATTAGAAGTAGAAACGACCGTAGCTGTTGGCCCATTTGCATTAGTAACCGCAAAGGTTTTACTGGTAAAACAAGCATTATTTAATTTATCGGTAACGGTTACAGCGTACGTTCCTAATCCAAGAGATTGGCGTTCATTTCCTGGAGCTATTAATACACCTACTTCTGGCGACCACGCCCAATTATAATCATTAACATCAGCATTAATGAGCACCTTAGCACTTCCATTAAAATTACCACAGACGGCCTGATTAATAACTACATCCGTAATAATTACAGGATTTGTACAAGCTCCTCCTCCACATTCATTACCAACATTTATCGCATCAATAATAAATTTACAACCAAGATTATCTGTAATAGACACTGCATAATTTCCAGCTTCTAAACCCGTTCTATCTTTAGCATCATCTTCGCCTGGAATGTCTTCCCAATCGTATTTGTATGGCGGCACTCCTCCCGTAACATCCAAAGTAATAATACCACCCACAGTACAAGTTTGGGCGATGACATTTGGCCCGACCAACAAGGAGGAGTTTTCAGTCATCTGAACCGTTACCGAATCCACAAGACATCCACCTGCATCTAATAGGTAAGCCGAATAAGTTCCAGCTGATAAAAAACCATTATTAATAACTAGTCCAGTCTGATCTTTCACCAGCACTGAAGCAGGTTCTCCGAAAGGAAAACCTTCCTGAGTATTAAAAATTGCTTCTCCATTACTTCCTCCATTACAGGATGCGGAATTAATAGAAGTCAATTCAATTGTTCCCACTGACATTGTATTGGGCATCGTCAAAGTGACAGAATCCAAACAACCATTATTATTATCTGTAATATGCACCAAGTAATCACCTGGCGGCAAAGAAGTATTTTGGGCAGATTCTCCCCAACTGTAACTATAAGTTCCCGAACCACCTAATACAGAAATACTCGCTGTACCATTTGACTGATTGCAAGTAGCAGATTCCAAAATCGAGGCTGTGCTACTTAAAGGATTATCTTCATCAATTGTCACAGCCAAGACACTATAACAGCTAGTTACAGGGTCTGTAACCGTAACAGAATAGGTTCTATGCGTCAAATTAATTCGAGTATCGGAGGTAACTTGGTCATCCCATTGAAAAGTTAGATTGGCAGGACCAAGCTTGGCTTGCCCATTTGCAGATTCACAAGTTGTAGGTGCTTGGCTCTCTATAGAAGCATTTGGGCCATCTGTATTTTGCACCACAATAAAAGTATCCACGCTACAATCTGCTGTCGATCCATCTGTGATAGTCACCCGGTAAGTACCTGCGACTAGATTACTCATGGTGTTATTGGTACTTAGATTTGGAGACCAATTATAAGATAAATTGGACGCATTTCCTGCCATGTTTAAAACAATAGCACCGCCAGTAGCGCCACAGCTGGTGTGGGTTACATCAATGGAAGAAATAGTTGGTGGATTGGGACATATAGGAGGTGCGTAAGCAAATCCGTCAAATACATCTATAGTAATATCTAAATTATACGATTCTCGTTCTATCTCACTCGCCCAGATATTTGTGGTCGTGCACCCCAAAATACAGGCAAAAATTAGCCAGTTAAGTTTGTTTCTCATGTGTTGCTCAAAGTTGTTAATCCGAATAAATTGGGAAATTTAATATACGGAACTATAGTACTCAAGGCAATCTAATAGTTTCTCACCCTTTAATAAGTATGCAAATCTAGGTATTAAATGTATAAAAAGCCAATAAATCCTATTTTTATAATTTCATAAATTTCTGATTAATAGCTTTTATTACATTTTATAATAACAAATAAGAATTATTACAATTCTAACACATATTTAAAATAGCTTATAATAGTCAAAACAAAAAGAGCTATATACAGAACTTAAAGTAGCTTAGATTTTCATAATCTTTTGATTATCTGACTATTATAAAATATATTTTTTATTCAAAAAGGAACAAATAAGCGTATGTGTTCTAAAAAAGGATCAAATAACCTTTAACTTTACATCATGGCAGTAAATGAACAACTCTCAACCCAAGGATTACATGGACTTTTGGCTTCATGCCCAAACCATGTAGTGGAAGCGCTACTAGAAGCTGGAAACACCTATTCCTACAAAAAAAATCAACTCATCTATGATGGGATGAACGCCCACGTCCACATCCTACTTAAAGGAAGCGTCAAAATATGTAAGACCGGCAAGAACAATCAAGTAATGATCAAAGATGTCATATACCCAGGAAGTTTTTTTGGGGAGTGCGCTTTGTTTTCAGGTTTCTCAAAAGATGACCAGGCCGTCAGTATCGACTCAGAGACCAAAGTACTGACCATCCTTCAACAAAGATTTAAAACAATAAGCCATAAGCATCATGAGATAGTCTCCTTGCTTTTAGAGGAACTTGGCAGAAAGCTTGTGCAAAAAGAGGAAAAATTAGCCTCTTTCCATTTTAATGACGCAAGAAGTAGAATCCTCCACTTCATTCAAGACACCGCCAAAAGAACGGGAATCAAGGTGGGCTTTGAAACCCTTATCAAACACTCCTTCACGCAACAAGATATCGCCAACATTACAGGTACTTCTCGTCAGACCGTCACCTTCGTGTTCAATGAATTAAAGAAAGAAAATATTATTCATTTTGACCGGAAACGAATTTTGATTCGGGATATGGATCGGCTTTAACTCTATGTGAGTGTTGAGCGTTTAAAACTTTGTTTATAGGGAAGTTTTATAATTCATCGCAGCATCTTTACGTAAACAAACCGAAATCAAAGAGGTGCTTACAAGCGATACTTTCTATTTCGAATAGTTCAATTGCATCCCAAAAGCAACGCTATAAACTTTATAGACCAACCTAATACCCAAACAAAGTCTCCAAGCTCAACTCCTTCACAGGCCCAATAGACTTCAAATATTTCATATTCATTTGGGTTTTATCTCCGAGTACGAGGAAATTAAATTTTCTATTTTTAATTTTCTCTTTTTGAAATTTAATCAAGTCATTTGGGGTTACCTTTTGCAAGAATTCATATTTCATTTTACGTAGGTCACCTTTAATATCGAGCCGGTTATTGGCTTCAGCTTCCCAGAATAGATTATCTGGAGAGATTCGTTCTGTCTCTATTTTCTTTAATAAAGTTTGACGGGCTGCTTCGATGGCTTCTTTTTGAGCAGGCATCTTGTCTATAATTTTCCGCAAGGTAGATACTGCCTCTTTTAGTTTATCTGGCTGTGTACCGACAAAAGCTTGAATGTAATGTGCATCCGATTTTAAAGTTGGTGTTCTGAAATAAGCGTAGGTAGAATAAGCAAAACCTTTAGATTCACGAATTTCTTGAAATACAACACTTGACATACCGATACCAAAATATTCATTCCATAAAGCCCCCATCATATATTCCTCCACATCAAAATGATCTGTTCCACGAGACATCATCAATACTTCCGTCTGTACCATTGGGAAATGAACAAAGTAGACGTTGTCTTTTTGGGTTGGTTTTTCTTTATACAATCTTGGTATTAAAACAGGCTGCAATTTCTTTGGCGCTTTGTGTTCTTTATCCAATATCTTTTTTACATTATCCAAAGAACGTTTTCCATAGAAATAAATATGGTGCTCATACTTTAATAAGCCTTTTATTAAAACGGCTAAATCCTTCGGGTTCACACCCAACAATTCATTTTCCGAAAGGCGATCAACAAACGGAGATTTTGCTCCATAATAGCCATAATTCACCAAACCATTTTTTAATATTTGAACCTTATTCTTTTTACCATCAATTCTATTGGTCAAAATATCTTGAGTGAGGGATTTTAATTTTTCCACATCTGCCACAACACTACTGAGTACGTGTTCAAATAGTTTTACACCAGCTTCAAAGGACTCTTCTAAGCCATCTAATTTAACATAAATTTTACTGTTGCTTGCATTGATGCCAAAGTTAAGGCCTAGTTTAAAAAATGCTATTTGTAATTCTTCTGCAGAGTATTTATTGGTTCCAAGGTAAGGCAAATATCGAATAGCCAAGCTTAAAAGCTTACTACTATTTTTGCCCATTTCAAAAATATAGCGAAGAGAGAAGGTTTCATTATGTGGGTTTTCAACCCAACTTAAACGAATACCATTTTTCAATTTCACGCTGGAAATTTGCTTCTTAAAGTCAGTGAATACAGGTGCTACAGCCGAAGTTTTCTTTTTTCGGAAGTCTTTAATAAATTTGGATTCTACTCCTCTATTCACTTTCAAAGGTGTAATTTCAGGCTTTTCCACCTTCATGACATTTTTGTCTTCCCCTGTTAGCTTTTGAACGGCAACATAATTATTACTGAAATTCTTTTTGGCAAATTCAATCAAATCTTTTTTGGTGATTGTTTCCATTTCTTCAATGAAATCCACCACTGCATTCCACTCTATACCGATCGTAAAAGCATTCGTCAAAGCATCTACTCTTGCTTTGTTAGATTCTAAAGATTTCATCTCACGATACTTATAATCTTTAATGACTGCTTTAATCAACCATGCATCGAACTTCCCTTTTTTGATTAGATCAATTTGACTAACGAGCAGCTCCTCCACTTCTTCTAGACTCTGCCCTTCTCTCGGTTTGCCATACATCATAAACATGCTGTAATCTTCATGCTCACTAAAATAGGCATAAGCATCCAACAAGCTTTGTTGCTTCAACAAATTCAAATCAATCAAACCAGCTTTGTCATTATACAACAAGCCTTTCAGCAAATGCAAAAAAGGCATTTCCTTAGAACTTGCGCCTTTGAACCGCCAAGCTAATTGCAAATAAGCAGCTCCTTGCCCATAGACAATTTCTTTTTTAATATTTTTAATTGGAGTTTGTGGTTTGAACTTATAAGCAGGTATTTTAGCTTGCTCTAATTGCCCAAAATATTTTTCCGCAAGGACAACGATCTCCTGTGGATCAAAATCACCGGACATGACTACCGCCATATTATTTGGTCGATAATATTTTTTGAAGTATTCGTAAATTTTATGGTGAGAAGGATTTTTCAAATGCTCCCCTTTTCCGATAGTTGTTTGCGAATAAGCATGTGTCGGAAAAAGTTTTTCATTGATTACTTTAAAGACCTTTCGGAAATCTTTATCTTGATTGATATTAAATTCCTCATATACCGTCTCCAACTCTGTATGAAATAAACGAAGCACCACTTTACTAAATCGCTCCGATTCTAATTGCATCCAACGTTCTAATTCATTGGAAGGAATATCATTTACATAAACGGTCTGCTCTAACCAAGTATAGGCATTCGTTTTTTCCGCACCCAAAATACTGACTAATTTATCATACTCATTCGTCGCAACCAAGTCAGCTGCTTTGTTAGAAACTTCATCAATTTTTTTATAAATAGCTTTCCGCTTAGCAGCATTTTTTTCTTTACGCAAGTCTTCATACAGTCCTGCGATCTTATCCAAAAGCACTTTTTCTTTCTTCCAATCTAATGCACCAATTTTCGAAGTTCCTTTGAACATCATGTGTTCAAGATAGTGTGCCAGACCTGTTGTTTCCGCAGGATCATGTTTGGAACCTGCTCTTACACAGATATTTGTATGAATCCTTGGGGCATCTTTATTGACCGACAAGAAAAGCTGTAAGCCATTGGAAAGGGTGAATTTATGTACTTGAATGGGGTCGTTCTTGAACTTTTTAAACTTTACCTTCGGCGCGTCTTTTGTCATTTGTTTGGGGTTATGATTTTGTATAGCTGTCTTAACAAGAATGATAAGGATTGGTTCGAGGCTATTTGGAGAATCCTATAATGGTTCATTTTTTCCCATTTTGATGAATAGACTACCCTTTGTACTTCCTTGTAGAGGCTGCACACCGTGGTGTCAAAAACTGAGGTTAAAACACACTTACCCACCTAAAACAATAGGGATATTCCCAATATTTACTACCTTTGCTAGTCATGAAGGACAAGTTTGATTTAGTTGGTCGATTGTTAATTGCCTTTTTCTTTTTTACGAAAGGCGTTGAATACATCCTGCATTTTGATAGGATGAAAGGGCAGATGTCCGAATATTATATAGTTTGGCAACAAAACATCTGGCTGATCAGTGCTATCTTTTTAGTTATCATGGGATCGCTCTTAGTTGGTTTCGGGTATCGAATTAGATTTGGTGCAATATTATTAATTCTTTTTTGGATTCCGATGACTATTTTCACACATCCTTTCTGGCTGTTGGATGGTATTGACTACCATGAAGAATTACAACAATTCATGGCAAATTTAGCGATAACAGGTGGTTTATTTATCGTGGCCGTTCATAAAAGTGGTAAATATGCCGTTCGTAAATTATTAGCGACAACTAGAGTTCGAAAGTCATAATCTCCGCAAAATGAAACAACGAATCATAACAGCCATCATTTTCGCATTGATCATGATACTCGGTATTTTTGGAGGAAGCTGGACCTTTGCTATGCTGATTCTATTTATTGTGGTGATGAGTTATATTGAGTTTTTCCGATTAGCCAAATTAGAATCTAATATCCTATTAGCCGTTCTTTTTGGTGTAAGCCCCGTAATTTTTGCCTTCCAAGAAGCTTTACACCTTTCTTCAAATCTCCTTCGTATCGATTACATTGTGATCACTTTAGGATTTCTTTTTATTTTTTACTTCTTGGAGTTATTTCGTGCAAGCCCCAAAGCCTTACAAAACTTAAGTATAATATTCTTTAGCTTTTTTTATATTGGGATACCCTATGCTTTATTGATTGCAATAGCTTGGTGGACAGGTCAATATCAGCCTTTTTTAGTTATCGGGCTACTACTCATGGTTTGGCTAAATGATACAGGTGCATACTTCAGTGGAAAATTTTTAGGGAAGCATAAGCTTGCGCCAAAAATATCTCCAAAGAAGACTTGGGAGGGTTTAATTGGTGGAGTAATCGCTGCCATAATCACGTCCCAAATTTTAGCTATTTATATTCCAGATTACACCCGAACCCAATGGTTTGTCATGGGTTTAATAGCTAGTTTAGGGATTCTAGGAGACTTGGTCGAATCCATGTTCAAACGCGGTGCCGATATCAAAGACTCCGGTAGTATCATGCCCGGACATGGTGGAATACTGGATCGTTTTGATGCATTTGCGTTTGTGGTGCCCATTGTTTTTATTTATTTTTACTATTTCGTTTAATAAAGTACCCTCAGGGAAAGAACTATTTTTCAAACAACACGGACGGTTAATTCTTTTGTTTATTAGGACGAAAAGTACAAACATTCGTAAAAATGGCTACCTCTAGAAATAGAGTTATTCTTTTAAAGCCTTTTCCGTTTTTAAGATCTGTTCTAAAACAATTAAAAATACTTTCAATCGCAAAAGTGCTTTATAGAAATCAACACTTACTATCCTCTATTTTGGTGTCAAAATAAATACTCTTCACCATCTTCCACCCCAAAACTATTAGCAAAAATAGCACGTGCCTCCTCCTCATGTCCAGTCACATCAGAATAGCGAGTAGAAAAATGTCCCATAATTAATTTTTGAACGCCTGCAGCTTTGGCCGTTATTGCTGCTTCTTGTGCAGTAGCATGACCTCTTGCTTTCGCCAAATCTTGTAATTCATGTAAATAAGTAGCTTCATAATACAGCAAATCCACACCTTTCACCAAAGGAATTATAGATTCCATATACATCGTATCCGAGCAAAAAGCATAGCTTTTAGGCGTATCAGGTTCTGTCAAAAGCGCTTGACTATCAATCGGCTCGCCATTCGTATTAAAAATAGTTTTTCTTTCTTTAGCTGTTTTTATTTGCTCGATTGAAAGACTATATTTTTCAATAGCTGCTTTCTTAATATTAGGTTGTTTTTCTTTTTCTCGAAAGAGGAATCCCATGGTCGGCACTCGATGTGCTAGCGGAATCGTACG
>JAUTBZ010176654.1:0-23380 GCA_032361785.1 Lepetodrilus galriftensis | reverse complement strand
TTCGCCTAATCTCTAAGAATGGTATGGAAACTCGTCGTTTGGTGATTCAGAAATAAGTTTTTCACCAATCTTAAAAAAGCCTTTCGGTCACCCGAAAGGCTTTTTTTTATGCCATATCCCAAAACTGCCTATTTACATCAACGAATGTGGGGTCGATATCGTTTTAAAAATAGACCAGCGAAAGCTAGTCCTACTGACCATTCTATTTATTTTAAACAAAATAAACAATCATGAAAAGAATTTTTATCCTTTTTAGCATTCTTCTATCAAGCTTTCCTGTTTTTTCCCAAGCAACTAGGGGAAGGTGTGGCACCAATCAATCATCTATAGCCATCAAAAAACTTCTAGCAAGTAAAGCTATGTATGAGAAATTGGACATCATCCAAACCGAAGAAATTAAATACATACCCATCAAATTTCATCTAATTGCCAAAACTGATGGTACAGGAAGAGTCAAAGAATACAATCTATTGAGGCAATTGTGCATACTCAATGAAGATTTTAGTAACACTGATTTTCAATTTTTCATTAAAAAAGCAGAGTTAAACTACTTTAATAGCACTCCAATCTATCAAGAACCACGCTCTAGCTCGCTAGCAATGAGTCAAATGCAAACAATACAAGACGCTAAAGCCATCGATGTATTTGTTGTAAATCAGGTTAGTTCAACTGCACAAGGTTCAAGCATCAGCTATTACGATCCTAATAATGACTGGATTGTCCTTGTTAAAAAAGAAGTAGAAGATGGCACCAATCAACTTTCGCATCAAATGGGTCATTTTTTTAGCCTATTGCATACTTTTCACGGATGGGGACAAGGTGGTAGTTTTAATCCTTCTTCTCCAGGCTGGCCTATTGCTCCAGTCAATGACCCGAGTGGTGGCTTAACGGAAAACCAAAATGGCAGCAACTGTACTATTGCTGGTGATTTCTTATGCGATACGCCCCCAGATTATGGGTTTGGCTGGGTGGATCTGACGTGCAATTACACTGGGGGTGCAAAAGATCCAAAAGGTGTTCTTGTGAACCCTATGGAAAACAATCAAATGTGTTATTTTAATGGATGTTATCCTTACATTTTCACCCCAGACCAAACGGATATGATACATGCGGATTATGCTAAATCTAGTCGAAATTATTTAAAATCTGATTACATTCCTAATACCACTCAAGTGACGGAGCAAGCGATTTTAGTGTCACCTACCAACTACTCAAACACTAATGGAAACATAGGTGTAGTCCTAGACTGGGATGAGGCCCCAAATGCAAGCTATTACTTATTGGAAGTCTCTAGAGCGATTAACTTTACCGTTGAGAACCTAACATACATCGTAACAGAATCAGAAAAAGAATTACCAGCACTAACAGCAGGTAAGAATTATTTCTGGAAAGTAACTCCTTTTAATGAAGGAGCTTCCTGCGTTAATGGGCTTACTTCTGCTAAGTGGAAATTTACAGCAAGTCCTTTGGGCACTTCCAATATTGAAGAAATCAATGCTTGGGAAGTGATGCCTAATCCAACAACATCTTCGAATATTAAATTTGCTATTGAATTAGATAAGGCGCTTGACATTACAGCCCAATTGGTTTCTGTCAATGGTCAAATCCTTAATAGTAAAGATTTAAAGATAAACTCTGGCAAGCAAGTCATCGCAATGCCAGGTGCAAAATTATCTAACGGTACTTACTTCCTTCGCCTAATCTCTAAGAATGGTATGGAAACTCGTCGTTTGGTGATTCAGAAATAGGTTTTTTACCAATCTTAAAAAAAGCCTTTCGGTCTCCCGAAAGGCTTTTTTCTTTTGCTTGACCGGCTAAAGCCAGTCCTACTCTAGATGTTAATGCTTCAAATAAAATGCACTCGTCAACTCAATATAATCAGTTGTATATTCCCGACTATCATCACTTTTATAAATGGAAATCTTGGAAGATTCCACGTCTTCGCATTTGTTTAATCCAAGTTCAATCAACAACCTATTTACGTTTCGATCTGCCCGCGGAAACACTTCTGCTTGGCGAAACAAACAAAACCCGTAGGTCTTGGCCATTTCAATAAATCTAAGTCCTTCAATATAAGGTAAGACCACTGCAAAGCGGCCGTCTTTCGACAAAAGTCTCCGAACAGAACGCAATAGTTCATTATTGGGTAGCTTTACGGTATGACGCACACTACTTCTTTTCTGATTTTCCGAAAGGGTACCGCCCGTAAAAAATGGTGGATTACAAATAATAAAATCATAAGGAGCTGATTCATGATCAAAATCCTGAATTGGCGACTTAAAGGCTTCTAACCGATCACTCCATTTTGCTTCCGAAAAATTATCTTTGGCTTCTTCATACGCCCCTTCTTCGATCTCAACTCCATGAACAATAGCATGCTCATTTCGCTGAGCCATCATCAAGGCAATCAACCCTGTGCCTGTGCCCACGTCAAGAATTCTACTTCGATTCTCCACATCCACCCAAGTGCCCAACAATACACTATCTGTATTTACTTTCATCGCAGATTTCTCCTGATGAACATTAAATTTCTTAAATCTAAAAATTGGTGTCATTGATTTGATCAGTTAATTATTCGATATTCTATAAGACAGTAAACAACCAAGTTTAGAAGGAATAGTTCTTCTTTGGTAGATTTTTGGTCTTACCCTTTCTTAATTTGACTTAGATTTTGGTAGTTAAAGGTTAAGATCTATTATGGTTCTTAGTGTTGCTCTTTTTTTATCTCTTGGGATAAACATATAAGGCATAGAAGGGCTGGGTGGTTCTTTTTTTATCTCTTGGAATAAACATTTAAGGCATAGAAGGGCTGGGTGGTTCTTTTTTTTATCTCTTGGAATAAACATTTAAGGCATAGAAGGGCTGGGTGGTTCTTTTTTTATCTCTTGGATAAATATTTAAGGCATAGAAGGGCTGGATGATTCGCTTTAAGCTAAATCTAATAGCCCTTCCGGCAAATCCATATTGATGATCTTTTTGTCAGCATCAAACCCAAGGATGTAGGCATCTACCCAAGGAATCATTACTTCTTGGCCTTGATATTCTACCAATACAACCGTCTGATGGGCCATCTCGTCAAAATCTAGAATAGATCCAATAATACCCAAATTCTTGTCTATTATTTGAAAACCTAGCATCTCGTCCATAGCTGAAACTTCTTCTTCCAGAAACTCGCTTGGAATATCCTGCTTGCGCACAAAAATACTTTTCTTAGCTACTTTATGGGCAGTATTAGGATTGTCAAAATCTTCAAACATCACTAACAAATGAGCGCCTTGCTCCTTAAATGATGTAAAGAAAAATGGGATCACATCCCCACCCTGCTGTACAAATAGTACATTCTTTGGTGGGACTAATCCAACAAACTCATCCCATATCTTAACCTTGATGGCTCCTTGTAGTCCAAATGGTTTACCCAAGCGCCCAATCTGTATATATTCTTCCTGCATTTAGTTATGATCTATCAGTAATTGTGTTAGGATTACTCCTTTTTCTGCTTTCTCCGCCCATGCTCCTGTGCATGTAATACATTGTGTATCAAGTATTTGCTGTGTTCTTTCAATGAGACCTACTCCTTTTGCATATATGGCCGTAGACTTGCGCAATTCAATAGAAGTCTCAAAGTCAGCTTCCTGAACCACAAAGACATCATCAAAAGTTTCTCCACCCAAAACACGGTCCCCTTTACCAGTCACTTGATAATCCCACTCCTTGAAAAATTCTAAATTTTCATTAGCAACCTGAACAATCGTACGCGCATCAAAAAAGGTGTTCCCATTCCAAGAAGTACCTAGTTTAACTGGAAAGGTCAATTTTATAAATTTTAAATTCTCTTCTGTTTGGATGACTCGATTATCTTCTTTGACAATCCACCAAACGGTATTGGTTTGCCAAGCATTGTTCGCTGCCTTACGCCATTCACGCAATACTCTATACTTCCTATCTTGACCTTCGCCCAACGCTTCCACAATGGTCTCTCTAATCTGGCTAGAAATGGTATCAGCTCCACTTTGTCCATAAACAATGGAGTCAATCGCATATGTCCGATACTGCCCCACCTTTACAGGAAAATAATCATAGCCCATATCTGTTTGGTGATCATCCAACTCTCTTTTTGCGCAAGCAAAAAATAGAAATGGTAAAATCAAAAAAAGTATATTTTTCATAATTGTTGATTCATCTCCCATTAAAATCGGAGTTACAAAAGACGTTTAGCCAAATTCAGGCCGCTCCATTGAAATCAAACCCCCACCAATCACATCATCTCCTTCATAAAAAACAGCCGATTGCCCTGGCGCAACTCCTTTGACATTAGCCAAAAACTCTACATCTATATTGTCTCCAGTATTATGCAACAAGCTCATCGTACCAGCATCATGGTAACGAATCATCGTCTTCACTTCAGCCCCATCTTCAATCGAAGGATATTTCTGAAAATTCAAATCATAGACCCGCATTCCATTACGAATCAAATCCTTCTCATATCCAATAACCACAGTATTAGTATCAGGCTGAATATCAATCACATAAGCAGGCACTCCTAAAGCAATTCCAAGCCCCTTTCTTTGGCCAATCGTAAAAAACGGATACCCTTGATGGGTCCCCAGAACTTTGCCTTCTGTATCCACAAAAGTACCACCTGCCACTCTTTCTTCTAACCCCGGAATATTCCTTTTCAGAAAACCACGATAGTCATTATCTGGCACAAAACATATCTCATAACTCTCCCCTTTCTTAGACAATTCTGTGTATCCACGATCAAAAGCGATTTGCCTTACTTCTGGCTTAGTCAAATCAGCCAACGGAAATAAAGTCCTAGCCAACAACTCCTGCGTCAAACCCCACAAAACATAGCTCTGATCCTTATGTCGATCTTTGGGACGAGTAATATAATAGCGCCCATCTTTTTGCTTGATCTTAGCATAATGTCCTGTGGCAATAAATTCACAATCCATCGCATCCGCTCGCTTCAATAATGCTTCCCATTTGATATGTGTATTACACAACACACAAGGATTGGGTGTGCGCCCTGCTAGGTATTCACTCTTAAAATTATCAATCACATAGCTCCCAAAATCTTCTCGGATATCAATCACGAAATGGGGAAAAGATAGATTTACTGCCAATCCACGTGCATCATTGATAGAATCCAAACTGCAGCAACCCGTTTCCTTGGTCGAGCCGCCAGAATTGGCGTAATCCCAAGTCTTCATGGTAATCCCCACAATTTCATAGCCCTGCTCTTCTAGCAACAATGCTGTAACTGCGCTATCAATTCCGCCACTCATGGCAACTAAAACTCTTCCTTTCTTTTTCAACGTATTTTTTTTGTTCAATTAATTTTTAGGCCTGCCTGCTACAGGCAGGGCTCGCTCTCGATTCTTATCAGGATGGGCACTAAGAATGCCACCTTAGGCATACTTCAATATTCGACATTCCCATTTCTACTTCATTATTTAGCATTCATTATTCAACATTCATCATTCCATCCTATGCCATTTTTCAGTACTCATCATTCAATCAAACAAAAAACAGAATATCGAATGCCCAATGATGAACTCCGAATATCGAAGTTTACAATTAAAACAAACCATCATAAACATTCTCATCATCATCTTCTTCTCTTCTAAGCTTTTCCTTTATCCGTTCTGGTTTTTGATTAAGGTCCAGATGCGTATCTTTCAGTAAAGAACTATCGAAACTATCTAAAAGTTCTAAGCCTTCACTTTCAAACTCTGCATTTTGTAAGTCCATGGTATCCATAAAATTCTTGGACAAGTCCATAAAACGCTCCATTTCCCCTGTTTTTTGAGAGACATCATCCAATATGGCCTGCATTGACCGATCAAATAATTCTTTTTTGCTCGATCCGGAAATCACATTTTTTGCTCCTTCCATCGCACTTCTTGAAGCCCGAATCGCCTTGTATTCGACTTCTTTGATGGCCACTTGATCTTGGGTATCTTCATGCAAAATCTCAGAATGCTCATACATTCGCGTCAGTATCTTATACAAATGCTTCATTTGCTTATCCAAAACAGCATATTTCGCATTGGACTCTTTTAGTCTACCGGCCTTTCTTGTTGCGATGACCAAAGATTTTCGATCACCCTGTGCTCTTGCTTTTTCCGCAAGGAGAAGGTTTTTATTGATATCGGAACTATTCTTGTTGATGATACTTGTCAAATTTCGCATCTGCCCCCGCAATTCTCCAATCTGCCCACTCAACTCCGTGATATTTTCCGCAAGGTCTTCCAAATAACTATGCAAAATAGAAATCGGATCCATCTTGACAAAGAAGCCTGTAATCCATCGCATCGACGACTGATAAGCGTTACGGACCAGATTCCGCGCCCGACTGTCCATCGCCATATAAGCAATCACGCCAACAACGCCAGCCAAAATAGCTAGATACAACGTACTTTGCAATATCACCAACAACGGCGGCAGAACAGCCATAGCCAAGTAACCCAATCCAGCTATGATTGCGGCTAAAAAAAGACCACCAGTGACCCCTTCAGGCTGTGTCCAAAATGCTTTTTTCTTGGCCATAGGTTATTAAGCTCCTAGATATTTATTGATATTTTCGACATCTTGATCAATAGCTGTAAGAACTGATTTGTGGGTGCGCTCAAATTTTTCTTTTGCAGCTGTAATACGATTGTCTTCTTCCACAATAGATGCTTCGGTGGACTCCACTTGATCTAAATAAGTAGCAATTTCATCCTGTAATTTCTTGATTTGCTCCTTATTCTTATCAATTTGATACTTCAGTTTCTCGACTTCTTTCTTCTTGGCTTCTACTTTGGTGGCCATTTGGTTACTCAGTGCTTTCGCAAAATTATCTTGCTCCTTGACTAGAATATTGCGGTAATATCCAGCCGTCTCTATCAATTTCCCTTTGGTCAGCCCCATGGTCGCAGCGGTCGCAAAAGCAGATTTAAATGCGGTAGCATCATCCATATTCATCTTGCCTAATGCCGCGACAGATTGCTTAAATTGAATATAATCAAACCCCGAAAGGTCGTTTTCCGAAAGGGCTTTCATCAAAAAACTTAGGCTTTTTTCATCGGCTCCTGCTGCTTGCGCAAAAAGGTCTTTTAGCTTGTCACTCATATTTTTGGTTTTATATCCACAAATTTAACATTTTTTTTTCTTTGGGGTATTAGGATATTAGAATATTAGGGTATTGGGTTGTAAAAATCTAACTCCAAGCATAAAAGTAACGACTTCGCCCACTTATTATTGAAGAAATTCGACTAATCGCCTGAAACTGGGACAAAAATCAAAAAAGGATGATCACCAATCGGCAACCATCCCTTTCATAAAACCAAATATATTTTTTGCGTAAGCGAATACTACTCTTGAAATAGGAAGCCATTAGGGAAACGTCCTACCGTCATCGAATCCACTAAAGTCGGAGCATTATTAACGTCTAAGTCATAAATATAAACCAAACCTTTCGTTCCATCATCCTTACCCAAATATAGCTTTTTATTTGTTTGGTCCACACCAATGCCATAAAATCCACCTTCTATGATAGGTGCACTATCAAAAGTAGATGTCGCTTTGTTAAAACGATACACCCCTTGATCCATTGCTGCCCCACCAAATTGATTGCGAATCAAAAACAACATGCTTCCATCAGGAGATTCATCAAATGCATTAATTTGACCATGGCTAAATTCATAAATATTTGTGGCTTGATCATTTTCAATCTTAGCAATGGTGCCATTGGCCACAAAACAACCCGTTGAAGACACCCAAATCACTCCATCATCCGATTTAATTATCCGAGTAGGGCAACCACCAACCGTAATGGATTTCACCAAACTATTGTCCGAAGTGCTATAGACATTCACCACAGAATCCTTGCCCCATCCCCCAGAGTTAGGGACATATAATTTGCTATTCGAAACCAACAATTGCTCCGGTCCACCACCAATCACAATCGAATCAACGATGGTATAATTATCTGTATTAACAATTTTTATTTGTCCATTACTTCCCGAAGCACCCCATTGGCTCACATACGCTTCAGAACTATTTCTTTCCGCCACATATCTAGGCTGGTCAAATCCTGTCACGGTACCCAAAGAAGTAAAATCGTCATGTTTTACTACTTCAACTTTTTTGGCATTATTGGCCACTAAAAAGCCTTTATCATTCACAAATGCCATAGACTGTAAGACATTACCAATCAAAGCGCCGTTGTTTTGAGTGGCAAAAACATCATTAATCAACTTTTTATCTTCATTATCATAAAAAGACAAACTTCCGGAGCCGCTTCCAAATACCCCTTCATTAATGGTAAATACCCCTTTCTTTTGGTATTGGGGAGTGGGCGTTGGATCTGGTTCTGGATCAGGATTACAGGCTGTAAATAGACTTACCGTCATCAACGAGACTGCCAACAAAATAAAAGATTTAAAATTCATAACTTTTGGACTTTTATCCCTTTCGGGAAAGATTAAAAAAAGCCCAAAGTTCTCTGTGGAGATAGCCCCAAATAGCAGAAGCGGATGCTTGCGCAAAAGATGGTCTATCCATTGTTTTTTCACCGAAAACTTTGGAAATCAAGTACTTGGCAGGTCTTCTGACTTATCACTAATTTGGTTCGCCTTCCCATTTCTAGTCGAAACAGTGGCATCAAGAACCAAAAATCACATGAATTACAGCAGCGGGAACTGTCTTGGATTTTCACCAAATTCCCTTTTCATTCCTTTCGGAAACCAAAGTACGACGCAAAGATAGGTAAACTTCTCACCCAAACAATTTTTATTTTGCCAATTTTTCTCTTAAATTTGCTCTATAACCAATCAAAACATACCATGATAAAAGAAAACGATTATGTAAAAATAAAAAAAGGTGCATATCCGTCTGTTGGATCTACCCCTGTGTCAGGTTTGGTGGGACAGGTCACAGGTAGAGTTAATGACGATTTAGTCATTCGATTAGATGCTAAAAGCTTACTCGCACTGCCTGAATCTTTGGAGCCCTTTTTATTGGTAGGATCTGATAACCTACCGATGTTAGCATTTCCTGTTAATTCATGTACTTTAACAAAGAGAAGAGACACTGATGATGAATACCAAGAAGCACTTGCTGTATTTTGGGATGATGATGACTATTCTGATTCGTACTTAGACGAATTGAACCAAATGAAGGTGGTATTAACTCAAGCCATACCCATTTATCAATTTCAAAAAAGCCATTTCTTTGAAAAACTCTCTCTTAAAGAGAAGGAATACCATGTAAAAATCATTGATGTATTATTTGAAGAATTATTAAACATCCAGGCCAATACCCAAGAAGATGTACCGGATGGTGATGATTTAACTGTCATTTTTTTTCCAAAAAACATCGAAATCTTAATGACTCAGATTCTTGGTCAAGATGTAGCCTATCCAATCGAGTTCTTCACCTATTTTACGGGAGTTGCTTTACTATTTATTGACTCCATGGAATATGTTCAATTACTAAAAAATGGCAAAGAAATCAAAAAATCTCTTGCTAAGTACCAATTAAAGATGCTCTCCATCGCCAAAAATAAAAAGTATTGGTCAGTTGAGAAAAAAGAAGAAATGAAGCTAATAGCACAAGAAGATATAGAAAAATCGTCCGTAACTGAACATTTTTTTGAATTTTTAGAAGAACAAGGCACCGATATAGAATCATTCTATTCTTCTTTTAATGAGCTGGAAGAATGAAGAAAGCATTATTTGGAAGACAAAATAAATTGATTACCTTTGCTGTGTGATTCGGGATGTAGCTCAGTTCGGTTAGAGTACTGGTCTGGGGGACCAGGGGTCGCAAGTTCAAATCTTGTCATCCCGACTATGAGAATGGAAGGACGCTTCTGATTCCTATCGGAATGGAGCGTTCCTTCGTTTCTTTTTGCGGATGTCACTTCGTTCCTTTTGCCTTTGCTTCCAATGAATTTGAAGCATCTTGCCAATCAGCCGATACTTCTAGGAATGCCACAATATCACTAATATCTTGCTCCGACAACGTCCGGCCCAATTGCAAATTAGCCATAATCTGTACTGCATCTTCAATTTTCTCGACAGATCCATCATGGAAATAAGGAGCCGTTTTTGTCACATTTCGCAAGGATGGAACTTTAAATTTATCTTTGTCAGATGGCAATTTGGTCAATGACATTTTTCCAGCATCGTGTTTCGTGCTCTTCGTAAAGCGTTGATACTCATCGAATAATCCAAACTTTTGATACATCACGCCACCCATCGTACTTCCACTATGACACGGCACACATCCATAATCCAACATCTTTCTTAGTCCTTGCTTCTCGGTGCCAGACAGAACCGACAAATCACCTTCCAAGTAATCATCCAATCGACTTGGTGTCATTAATGTTCGCTCAAAGGCACCTATTGCTTGGGCAATTTTAGGATAGGTGATCGCTGCATTTTTTGGGTAGGCTTGCGCAAAAAGGGTTTTGTATTTTGGTAGGTGTTTGATTCTCTGAGCGACTGCATCTTTGGACGGCATGGCCATTTCGTTAGGATTGAGTAAAGGGCCTTCTACCTGTGCTTCCACGTCTTTGGCTCGGCCATCCCAAAATTGGGCTAAATGTAAAGCAGCGTTGTAGGTGCTTGGGCTATTTCTTGTTCCTTTCTTCTTGCCTACTCCTTCTGATAATGACAAATTATCTACTCCGTAATTATCCAACGCATGGCAGGTGTTACAGCTCACTGTTTTGTCTAAAGAAATGGCTTTTTCGAAGTATAATTCTTTGCCTAGTTTCACGAGGTCGTCACTAAGTGGGTGTTTGTCATCTGCCGCATTTTGGGGTAATGAAAACAAATAGGTGCTTGCCATTTCGTACAATACTTGATCTTCTTTGTGTGGGGTGTTTTGAATACTCAAAATGGTTTTTTCGTTATTGCAGGATGCTAAAATAATGATGGAAAATAATAGTAAGTATTTTTGCATTTTTTTTTTTGTTTTTTGGTCTTGGTATTTTGATTAATAATCTTTTTGCTCGCATCGCTTCGCTGCTCGGGTGGTGCGAAATGAATTTCACGTTGCCGTTGTGCAGTTTGCTCGCATCGCTTCGCTGCTCGTGGGTTGTGAAATGAATTTCACAATGCCATTATTGCGCATGAGCTTCTTGAAATTTCCAGGCATCATTTAGGGCTTCGTACTCGAATAGGTAAATATTTCTTTGTGGGTCGCTGGCAGCAATCAAAGAAAAACTAAACTCTATTCCCTTGATTTTCATTATGTTATCTCTCAGGAATCTAATCCGATGGCCATTGTCATAACTTCCACCTTCCATGGCAGCTAGGGAAAATTCAAATTTTGGTTTTCCAATAAATCCACCTGATTCATCCAACTCAATCGAGTAAATCTCTGGAGAACGTGCGTGTCCCAAAAATAATTTCTTTCCAGATTTCATATTAAAAACACCAAGCCCCAATGCGTCAAATCCTTCTAACTGATGTAATATTTTTTTGGTTTTCAGGTCAATATGAAATACTCTGCCAACTTCACTTTCGGCTCCTGAGCCCGCCAATGAAGAGACATACATACTATGATTAGAACAGTCATAGGTCATCCCCACGATTCCATAGGCATTTTCTTGAGTTGGCTCAGCGGCTGGTGGTAGATGCAGAAAATTGGTCATTGCTCCTGTCTGACTATCTACTTTTAATATTTGATTATAGATGGACATGGGGCGATCTCTCAAGTTCACGAAAGGAATCGGTGCGGTATAAATCACTCCGTTTTTATCCAAAGTGTATGGCCCTAAGGTGCCGGCTTTGCTCCATTCTTTCTTTTTTAATACCTTTCCATTTTTTCGGGCTTCGATTATCTTCAAACCTGGGCCATCCATTTGACGTAAGTCTATGAAAAATGGGGGCTTCAATCCTGATTTTGAAGGGAAAGTAGGATTTTTTGCGCAAGCATCTACTCGACCTACTTGAAGTGATTTTTTGTATTTTTTGGCATCCTTTGTACTTACTTTGGTAGATGCACCGCCACCCTTCCAAAAGAAATAGGGCACGATAAGCAGTAAAGGTAAAAGGAACCAAATCCATGGAATGCCTTTCTTTTGTTTATTATGTTCTGGTTTACTTGACATTTAATATTTCTTTTCAAAGGGTGGCACTCCTATGGAGCTACAAAGGTTTTGCTCCTATGAGCATTCATTTGGTAGGATTATTTTTTTCCGAAAGGGACAAACATGGGGCCTACTACCCCATTATAAGTTTGATAGCCTTCGTGTCCATTTTCGACTCTTGTCTCTACCCAACAATATTGTTTTCCTTTCACATCACTATTTTTCATTTGTGGCACATACCAAATAATATTATGCCCGTTTAGCAGTTCCGCTGGTTGTAAAAATTGCTCGGGCCCTTGCTCAAAATTCGTGTTACAACAGGGGCCCAAAGTCGGCATATCCAACTCTCCTTCTCCTTTGCCCAAATGCTCCTTGGTCACAAATGTATAGGCATGATCGCCATGACTTTTGTCCCCAAATTGTCCTTGGCTAGGTGCTAGATAATAACCTGATCCATCTAAATTTGTCATTTTGAATTGATGGCCTTGCGGCGAAAAAGTGGGTTGCTCTTTTTGTAAAGTCCAATTTTCTTTATCCCATTTTTTCCAATTTCCTTTTTGCCATGATGCTACTTCCTGCCCTTCTTGATCAGCGAGATTTATTCTAAATACTGGGCGATACCAACCGTTGTTGCTACATCCGAGACCTAAGTTAATACCTGCAATTCTAAAGCGACCGTCTTCATAAAATTCAAATAAATTTTGGTATCGATAATTACAAGCTTTTGGCCAAACAGGACTCCTAAAATCTTGAATAAATGAAAATCCTATTTCTTGCCCATCTTTCATAATAGACTGAATATCAGGTGGTTCAAAGGCAACTACAGCCGCCGAACTAAATTTGGGGCAACCCATCGCATCTGAATAACCAAAATCTTTTTTGTCTGGATAACTGACATGCCAATCGACTAATTTGGCTGATTTTAGCACTGGCTTACCTTGATAAGAAGCATCAAAAATTTCTATCCCATCGGAGTTGGTCAACTGATAATGAATGACCCAATTGTTCCTTTCAAGCCGGGTGGTATCCATGCAATAGGACTCCGTAATTACTTCATTTTGGAGACTTCTCTCTGTGACCAATTTGGGTCGTTTGGGATCCCATAATGGCATCCATTGAAAACCAACTCCTTTCAAAGTCGTCAAATCAACTAAGACCCAAAGGGTTTCTTTCTTCCCTTTCGGGGTGATGGTCACTGCAGCGCATAGATGCCTGAATCTTTCACTTTTAGACTTCTTGACTTCTACTTCAAATTGATCTGTCAACTGACTAGAAGAGATACCCAATTGCTCCTTTACTTCGGGATAAGCCAAAGCCATTTTGGTTGCTAGTTTTTTTAATTTCTTGGTCAGGTTAGGCTGCATACCGGGAGCACTTGACACCTTGACGACTTTTTGGGTGACTTGATCCAAAAACGCATGCACCACCGTATTGTAATAGAAGTTATACATTTCGACCACCGCCAAGTCGCCTTGGAGTTTATTTTTTCGTAATTCGGAAGGCTTTGGTGCTCTGATATCCAAAATCATATTGAGTAAAGCTTCCTTTGTTTCTGGCAAAAATAGTTGAGCCGTAAAATCTTTGTTTTTTAGCGCTTCTGCTTCCGCAAATTTCAAACGCTGAAGAATGAGCTCTTCATCTGGGAATAATATTACTGGCTGTTTTTGCTGTAAAGCAGTTGTTATTTCTTGTCGAAAATCTTTAAGTTCTGCAATATTCGCTAGGATTTCGGCATGGTTGGAATAGGTTAATAATGCAGATTTTTTATTTACGAAAGTATCTTTTGGGGGTGAATGCACCTTTTGGTGCTCGGTATCTGATTGACAACCGAATAGAAATAGGGCAATAAAAATAGGAATTAGGTGCTTCATGACTTGGTAATATTGCGCAAATATATGAATAAATCCTAATTTATTGAACAGTAGATAAAATTCATGAATTTTATCTACTACTGTTAATATCGTGCAAACGACAATTTGAACGCAACCAAATAGGGATAAGTGGTGTTAATAGAGTGACCTTTGTAAAAAAGGAACTTGTATTCACAGTAAAATTTAAAGACAGATGGCATTCGAATTCACAGATGCAAATTTTGAGACAGAAGCTAAAGGCGTAACTTTAGTTGATTTTTGGGCAGAATGGTGTGGCCCTTGCCACATTATTGCTCCACATATAGAAGCATTGAGCCAAGAATATGCTGGAAAAGCTAAAATTGGTAAATTAGACGTTGACAACAACCCGACCGTTGCTCAAAAATATGGAATCCGTAGTATTCCTACCGTTATCATCCTAAAAGATGGGGAGATTTTTGACAAACATGTGGGAGTTGCTTCTAAAGCTCAACTTGCGCAAAAAATAGAAGCTGCTTTAGCTTAAAATTAGAGTTTGCTTAAGATATTGACCAGTTTCCCTTTGGGGAGCTGGCTTTTTTTTGTGGGCTAAGGTTTCCCAAACGCTTGTTTCTAGCGTCATGAAAAATTTTAGCACAGGTACGCAAGCCTTAGAACGTTTAGGAAACCAAACCACCATTGGCAACACCTTTAGATATTTTTCGTTTCTTTGCATATGGATATTTTTGATAAGCATCATGCGCGGGATTTAAATTTAGAGCTTTTGGCCAAACAAGTGGTCGAAGGCTTTATTATTGGGCTTCATCGAAGCCCTTTTCATGGCTTTTCTGTAGAATTTGCGGAACATCGACTCTATAACCAAGGAGAATCGACCAAAACCATAGATTGGAAGGTCTATGCGCGTACCAATAAACTTTTTAGCAAAAAATATGAAGAAGAGACCAATCTTCGTTGCCAAATCGTCATCGATCACTCTTCTTCCATGAATCTTAGAGCTGATACCGATGAAGGTGCTCAATTGAGCAAACTCGAATTTTCGGCGCTCGCTGCTACTTCTTTGATGAGAATGCTCCAAAAACAGCGGGATGCCTTTGGGCTCACTATTTTTGGCGAAAGCATCGAAACCCATACCAAAGCAAAAAATAGTACGCAGCAGTTTAAATTACTCACCGTCTTTATGCAAAAAATGTTGGCAGATGTAGGGACTAGGAAGCAAACTAATGCGGCTGAAGCCATTCATAATGTAGCTGACTCTATTCATAAACGTTCTTTGGTGGTTATTTTTAGTGATATGTTTGATGATTTATCTAAACAAGATGAGTTGTTTTCTGCATTGCAGCATTTGAAATATGCCAAACACGAAGTCATTCTTTTTCATGTGGTCAATAAGGAAAAAGAAATAGAGTTTGAGTACGAGAATCGCCCCTATGAATTTGAAGACATGGAAACAGGGGAACGCATCAAACTACAACCCAACCAAATCAAAGAATATTACACCCAACAGGTAAAAGCCTACACCGAAAACCTTAAGCTAAAATGCTTGCAATATAAAATTGATTTTGTGGAAGCAGATGTCAACAAAGGATTTAAGGAGATTTTGCAATCTTATTTGATTAAGCGGAAGAAGATGGGGGCTTAGGCCATTCCGTCACTTGGACAGCTTCTTAATTGTAGAAATTGGTCTAAGCTAAATGATTAAAAGACAAGGGGTTGTAATAATAGCTGGTTTCTAGTTGTATGCAGGTTAAAACCCTACACTTTGATTCGTATAGGCTTGCAAAGCCTAACGAGCAGCTATATTCTTTTTGTTTGGACGATAATGTTAGTATTGGAATGGTATGCACTATCGGGTTGTAATAATAGCTGAATTTTGTTCTTTTTAATAACCTTTCCATAGGTTTTCCTTTCTTGCAAAGAATATCGAATGGTGCAAAAACCATTTTACTTGCCTCTTTACCCACTCGCACTCCGCATCCAAAAAAGACCAACCGCCGCCTAGTCGCTCGAAAGGCCTTATTCATAGGCAGAATTGGCATACCGCATCATCACAAAGTAAAGGAGTTTAACCTTTATTATCTAGATAAGTAGCCATTACGCTGGATCAAAACCAAAGAATTCACTCGTACATGTTAGGCGCATACGCAAGTTAGTATACCAGCTAAAGCTGGTGTTACCCAAAAGAATGTATCCAATAAAACCCCTATCTTTGTCGCTTCCCTTTTTTGGACTGACAGACGTGCATATGGAAGACGAAATACTCATACAAGACGCTTACGCTAAATTACTCGAAATCATTCGTCCTAAGATGGATAATGATGATCGTTTTAATGTCCAAAAGGCTTTTGAATTGGCGAAAGATGCGCATAGAGAGCAGCGCCGAAAATCTGGTGAGCCGTATATCACTCATCCCATTTCTGTTGCGATTATCTGTGCCGAAGAAATAGAATTAGGCCCTACAGCAGTCATCGCTGCCCTACTCCATGATGTTGTGGAAGATACTCCGATTACTTTAGATGAGATTAGAGAAGAATTTGGAGACAAAATTGCGGTCATCGTCGATGGTTTGACCAAGTTAGATTCCGATAATACGGCCAAAAGCCCACAAGCAGAAAATTTCCGAAAGGTACTCCGTACACTCTTAGTGGATGTCCGTGTGGTACTTATCAAAATTGCGGATAGGCTGCATAATATGCGGACGATTGGTTCTATGCCTGGTCATAAGCAGCAAAAAATAGCTGCCGAAACGAAGTATATTTATATTCCTTTGGCACATCGACTAGGTATCTATAGTATTAAATCTGAGCTAGAAGATCTTTGGCTAAAGATCACAGACAGAGAGACTTACAACGAAATAAGCCGAAAACTCAACGAGACAAAAAGAGATCGTACAGAGTACATCGACAAGTTTGTTCGCCCACTCAATCGAGCCATTAAAGGAATGGAAGTGCCTTTTGAGATTATTGGACGGCCAAAGTCGATCTATTCGATTCATAATAAAATGCTTGGGAAGGAAGTCGAATTTGAAGAGATTTATGATCTTTTTGCAATCCGGATTATCATAGATGTGCCCATTTCTCAAGAAAAATCACTTTGTTGGCAAGTTTATTCGATTATTACGGATTTTTATAGCCCTATTCCCGAAAGGTTGAAGGACTGGGTGACGACGCCAAAATCTAATGGTTATGAGTCCTTACATACGACCGTGATTGGGCCTTATGGACGTTTTGTGGAGATTCAGATTCGTTCGAAACGGATGAATGAAATCGCAGAGCGTGGTTTTGCGGCACACTGGAAATACAAAGGCGTCAAGGACAATGACGATAATGTCTATGCAAAATGGCTGGAGACCGTACGAGATACCATCGAAAGTTCAGACCATAATGCCTTAGAATTTTTGTCGGATTTCAAATCACATTTATTCAGTGAAGAAGTCCACGTTTTTACTCCGAAAGGAGATATGAAAGTCCTTCCACTTGGAGCAACTGCATTGGATTTTGCTTTTTCGATTCATAGTGAAGTAGGTATTACTTGTGCCACCATTAAAGTGAATAGCAAGTTAGTTCCATTCAGTTATCTGCTAAAGAATGCGGATCAAGTGGCAGTCACTACTTCTAAAAAGAGAAAGCCTAATAAAGATTGGTTGAGTTTTGTGGTGACAGGAAAGGCCCGATCAAGAATTCGGCAAGCACTCCGAGAAGAAAAAAAGGAACAGGCATCCTTTGGAAAAGAAGCTCTTTTGCGCAAGCTAAATGCCCTAAAAATTGATCTGGAAACTAATATTGATAATCTAGCACGTCATTATAATTTTGAGAATCGTCTGGATTTCTATTTTGCTGTTTCGGAAGACCATATCAATTTATTGGAGTTAAAACAGATTCCAATAGTCGATAATAAATTTGACTTCACTAAAAAGAAAGATACAGAAGAGAAGGCTTTAGACCTTCCCAAGGCCCCGAAGAAAGACTTTGAGTCTAACAGCAATAGCCAAATAGTTATTGACGGGCAAGACGGAGATAAATTTGCTTATACGCTTGCTCCATGTTGCAATCCAGTCTTAGGAGATGACATTTTTGCTTATGTCTCCGCAGCAGGTATGAAAATTCATCGAAATTCCTGCCCCAATGCCGAGAATCTTCTAGCGAGTATGTCCAATAACATCCATAAAGCAGAATGGGGAAAAAGTAGCTCTAACTTATATTATACCGACCTTGTCATCACTGGTGTGGACAAAGGTGTGGGTGTCATCCAAGCTATTTCGAGCACAATTTCTTCTAATCTTGGGCTCAATATCCGATCATTTTCTATCGACGGGCATGATGGTTTTTTTGAAGGCCGCCTGCGATTAGTGGTCAATAATAACAATCAATTGCATCGAGCCATTTCTGAGCTTAAGAAGATTGATGGTATTCGGAATGTTGTTCGTGAAGCTTAAAAAAAAGTACTTATGAGTACTTATGAGTACTTACGAGTACTTACGAGTTTGCTACCGCCCACTACAAATGCTACCGCCCACTACAAATGCTACCGCCCACTACAAATGCTACCGCCCACTACAAATGCTACCGCCCACTACAATATGCTACCGCCCACTACAAATGCTACCGCCCACTACAATATGCTACCGCCCACTACAATATGCTACCGCCCACTACAATATGCTACCGCCCACTACAGCGTCATACTTATAGCTTATTACGATTGATTAGCGTGAGCAATTCATCTCGATAGTTTTTGCCGATGGCTAATAACTTACCTTCTTTTTGACCTTTCACTTCGATGGAACTTCCTTCGACGGAGACAATCTTATTCAAATTGACGATGTAGGAACGATGCACTCTTTTGAATTGTGCGGAAGGTAATTTCTTTTCTAGATTCTTCATGGTCTGAAGTGTAATGACCCGACCTTTTTCTAATCTAATAATCACATAATCTTTTAGTCCTTCAATGTAAAGAATATCATCGTAGGCAATTTTCATTAATTTCTTGTCTGCTTTCACAAAGAAGAAATCATCACTATCTAGTGCTGTTTGATCACCACCTTTCGACGAAAATTTAGCTCTAGCCTTATTGACCGCCTTCAAGAAACGATCCATCGGAATAGGCTTCAACAAATAATCTACGGCATTTAATTCAAAGCCTTCTACCGCAAAGTTGGGGTAAGCAGTGGTAAAAATAACCATTGGCGGATTGTCCAAGGCTTTTAGAAAATCAATACCCGAAAGCTGTGGCATTTGAATATCCAAAAAGATTAAATCAATATCTTCTTGCTCTAAAATTTCATTGGCTTCAATGGCGCTATGACAGGATGCGACTAATTCTAAATGCCCTATTTGATTTACATACGTTTCTAGTACATCAATGGCTAAAGGCTCGTCATCTACGATTAATACTCTCATGGTTCGTAACTTTTGGAAAGTCCTTATACCGTTTACAAAGTAATAAATTCAAGAAAGCAAAGTTTTTTTGATCTTCTGTTAAGAATCCCCAACTATCCCTTTTAAAAAGTGGACTTTTGGTAAAAAAACACTACCGTTTGACTCATCTTTTGCCCAGTATAAATAAGGACTAAAATTGTTTTCATTCAATAAACCAAATATAGGGATACCTTTCGGAAAAGGTTGGGAAATTTCTACAAAACCTAGTAGAAAACAGAAATACGGATGGGTTTTGTCGAAAGACTCCCCCTTTAAGGCGAAAAAAACGGTGTATTTATCTTTTTACCTATAACTTTATCCCATGTTTAGCAGAATCAAACACTTCTTCGGTATTGAAAGCGTCAAAATCAAGCTTTTGATTCCCGAAAACCAACCTACTCCTGGCATCATCGTCGGAAAAGTTGCTTTTACATCTATGACCCAACAAAAAGTCAATAGTTTGACCATTACCTTACAAGAGCATTATACCAAGGGCCGAAAAAAGAAAAAGGAGAAACAAACCTTTGAATTAGGCACTATTACTTTGGACAGGAGCTTTGATGTACCCGCAGGTAAAGCCATTAAGATTGCTTTTAAACTTCATTATTCCAAAATGAATTCTGATATGGACAACTTAGCCGACTCCAATATCCTGATGAAAGGGGTCTCCAAAGCGGCCAAAAAAATCGGTAACATCCAATCTGAATATGAATTGCTTGCTGAAGCTAGTGTCAAAGGAGCAGGTTTGGATCCTTTTGATAAGATTATTTTAGTGATTTAACTTTCGGTCAATCACAGGGATTTAGGTGCCTAAATTCAAGTAATTTAATTTAGGTTAAAAATACCGATGGTGTATAATACGAAGTCATCCATATTTTCAATTTTTGGCTTTTTCTTGGGCATACATTGACCAGGAATCGGCACTACAGGCTCCATATCCATAAAATCTAAAAAGACACCGCTGTTCAATTTCATTAAAGGTTGGTCTTTCTTCAATTTGATGTGATAAGCCACTTTTTCTTTATCTAACCAAGCCTTTATATCTTTCAGGCGTACTTGCGTAAAAGGCTTTATAATACCCAAATCTAGTTCATAATTCTCTGAGAGCAATCGAATCACTTCATCATGATTGGTGCAATCGTAGAGCAATTCGCTATGCTGAATCAAATAGGCTTGGTGTGGTTTTTCTTCTTTGAATTGAACTTCCCAGCCACCATAGGCTAATAAAAACCCTTGTCTTAACTGGTATTGTTCTGTTGGCGCCCCGAAGGCCGATACCGTTTCTTGGATGGTTATTCCTAGATGCAATGGGCCCAATTGACCCGTTTTTAGAAAATCTGCTAGGTTGATTGTTGGTTTTTGCATTTCTGATTCTAGCGTTGGTATCCGTCGTTGTCGTAGAGCCGCAATGCATTGCGGCTCTACAGCGCGACGGCGTGCGGTTTTATTTTATGGCGTTGATTACCTTTTCGGTGTCTTCGACTAATTTGGTCAATTTATCTTGCAATTCGTTTTATTTGTCCACATCTCCACTTTTTTCTACTTCCTTGATTACCTTTTCAGTGTCTTCGACCAATTTTGTCAATTTATCCTGTAATTCGTTTTGTTTGTCCACATCTCCACTTTTTTCTACTTGCTTGATCTCCTTTTGGAGCTCTGCTTTTCTATCGTCTAGGTGTTCGATACGATTTAGAATTTTCTCATCGACTCCGCTCAATTTTTCACGAATACCTTTGTAGGCCCCACCCAATTTTTGGAGCGCTTTATCGTATTTACCGGCGTCGAATTTATTCTTTTCTTGCTTGACCAAGTTTTTGACAGATTTACCTACTTCTTTGACTTGGTTGAATATTTTTTTTGAAGCTTCCTTTTCAGAATCAGTGCCAAAAAAAGAATTATAGCCGATTATTCCTATCAACAATAGAAGTCCAAGTTTCAAAACGTGCTTTATCATGGTGTGTTTTTTTTAATGATGCACAAATATAACGAAAAAAAGCCATAAATTCGTTTCTGCAAATTGGATAGTCACAAAAAATAGTCTAAAAAAACTATGAAAACTTATATCGCTTTACTTCGTGGAATTAATGTCAGTGGTCAGAAAAAGATCATTATGGCCGAACTTCGGACACTTTTGGCGAAAGCTCAACTAGAAAACATCCGTACCTATATTCAAAGTGGGAACGTTATTTTTGAGTCTAAGGACACGCCAAAGGTACTTCGGACTAACATTCAGAAGACCATTCTCAAGAAATATGGCTTTGAAGTGCCTATAACAGTATTCAAACAATCCTTTTTGACGCAAGTCATTGAAGAGAATCCATTCCTAAAAAAAGAACCAAATCTAGATATCAAGATGCTTTATGTCGCTTTCCTTTCGGAAAAACCTGACTCTGGCCGCTTGGAAATTCTTAAAGAAAAGTATCAAGGAGATGATGAGTTTGCCCTTTCGGGAAAAGTAGTGTATCTGTATTATAAGAATGGTGCTGGACGTACCAAATTAACCAATAAATATCTGGAGACGCATCTAAAGGTGGGTGCGACTAGCCGTAATTGGAAAACTACTTTGAAATTGGAAGGGATGTGAGTCTTTTGGCAAGCTGGAAGTCTGGCCTACATTTGTAGACCGGCTAAAGAGTCTGTGCAAAAACTAGAAGAATGGATAGGTAGTCCCAAATTTGTCGCAAAATATTGCATTTATCTCTTTCATAACCCCTTCTTTTCCCCCTTAAAAGTGGAACGGAATGGCAAATACAAATTTTGCTAGCTCGGCTCCATTCTTTTAACTGTTTATGATTAATTTTCACATCTCTAAAGCCAGTCCTACTTTTCTTCCAACCAATTTAGTAAATAATCAAACACTTCTTGTTTTTCTGGTTCGTTGTGAATTTCATGGAATAGACCGGGCCATTCTTTATAAGTGACATCTCCTTTCATGTTTTTGGCGAATTGTTTACTACCTTTTGACGAAGTTAATTTATCTGCTCCACCGTGCATGATTAACATGGGAATTTTCGTTTCTCCTTTGTAGGAATATAATTTTTTGGCGGTTTCGATCATTCCTATACCTAGGCTTGCTGTCAGTTTATTATGGACCAAAGGATCGTTTTTGTAGGCTTCAATTACTTCTGGTGATCTAGAGATATGCTCTAGAACCAATTGATTATTTTGGGTAAAACCTGGCAAAATACTACGCATAAAGCGTCCTAGTCCCACCATAAAGGCGGAAGGTTCAAAAGCCAACTTTATGAAGGCACCTGTGGTTATGATACCTTTCAAATCGGCTTCTGGGTGTCTGGTGTAGTAATCCAAGACAATATTTCCACCCATACTATGGCCATATAGAAAAATGGGTTTACCGGGGTAGAAGGCCCTAATTTTATCTAAAAATTGACCGACATCATCGGATAGTGTTTTATAATTTGGTGTATGCCCCCTTTTGCCTTTGGACAGACCATGTCCTCGATGATCAAAAGCGGCAAAGGCATAGCAGTGTTCAGTCAAAAACTCCCCCAAATGCTTGTAGCGCTCCGAATGCTCCCCAATTCCATGAACTAGCGCCAAAACGGCTTTGGGATTAGCGGAAGTGCCATGATATCCATGAATATCAATTCCGTCTGATGATGTCCAATTGAGACTACTATACTCTGCCATAATCGTATTTTGGATGTAAATTAGTGTTTTTTTGAGAAAGAATAAGGAAAAAGTGTTTTTCATAAAGAATCAACTGAAAATCGAACAAAAATCCTATACAAATACTTGAATAGCCACCAAATATAAGCTCCATCATAAATGATTTATTTTTTTTGCAAAAAACTTGCGCATAAAAGCCAAAAACAACTATCTTTGCATTCCATTTTATAATGGTAGATGGTAGCTGTAGCTCAGTTGGTTAGAGCACTGGTTTGTGGTTCCAGGGGTCGGGGGTTCAAATCCCCTCAGTTACCCATTTAAAATTAAGCGTTTTCCGCCTTGCGGAACACGCTTTTTTTGTAGTCCCATCGTGTTACTCTGGGGTACTCTTGGGGACC
>JAUTBZ010176577.1:0-10000 GCA_032361785.1 Lepetodrilus galriftensis | reverse complement strand
TTATTTTATTATTATTATTATTATTATTATTATTATTATTATTATTATTATTATTATTATTATTATTATTATTACATACTGTAACCTACACTGTAAGTTTAATTCCGAGAGCGTGCAGATAAAAATATATATTAAAAAAATCACAAATACTGTATATGACATTACCTTTAAATTATAAGTAATATACGTACTCAGCTGGAGGGGTGAGTCTTTAATGTTCCGTTATAACAGAGTTCGCGGGGGAGGGTGGGGGTGGTCCGGGTATATTCCTTTGACATTACGAACGTACCAACCATAGAAACAACCCTCCCCGTTCACACTGGTCTATTATCTACCTACCCTATGTTCGTGACCTCCGGTAGTAAAAGCCAGAAAGCAAAGTCATTTCGCGAACCATGCACATAATATCCGTTATGATAGTTGCACTGTAGGTATACACCACTGTGTATATTACACACTCTCAACAAATAGTAGGTAATATTATTCGTTTCACTCCCAATAGCTTATATATCATGTGGTCTTCGTGTTGTCTTCGTAACACAGTGTACGATGTTCGTAAATAACATTACTTGTGATAATAACATAACAACGTGTCTGAATTCTACTGATATATACCGTAATTCCTCTAATTATACAAACAGGAGAAAATAATTAAATTTGGGGCCGTTCGAATCATTAGAAAAATACGAAAATGTAAAATGATCGGTGTTCGAATATTTAGCGACACGAGGTCAGAAACACACTATACGTCTGCAATCTAGTGGTCTCGAGCTATTGCAAGTCACCGCTGTTATGTAGTTTGCTACGACATGCATATTCGTATGAGTATAAACATGCGAACAACAGACGATAAGGTCATCAAGATAGAATACTCATACCACAGAAAGGTCAACAGTTCTTTGAGATAATATCGAACCCAATCCTGACGAGTGCTAACGTCCGACTTTGATGTTACACCTTACGTGAATCAGATGAGACATGCTTACAGAAAATTACATGATTGCACAGTTGTGTCAAGTAGAACTGTGAGTACGGTCATTACAATTCTAAGTACAGAGCAACAGCCGAACGTTTATTCATGGTACTCTTATGTCAGGCGAGAATACAATATCCACAAGGAAAAGCGACACTGAATCTCATAACAAGCTATTCAACTCTCTGTTCACACTATGTAATCAGCTGGCATCGTCTGCATATGTTATATAGCCCTCGTCACAAACATACCTACGTATTCCACATGTGGCGCTAAACGGATTCATTACAGGTGAAACAGGTGACAATACAGGTAGACATTACAAGATGAGGCTGTAGTGTTAATATGTGACGCTAGTGAGAATTATGAGCTTACAGAAATCATTAAAACGGAGACGTACCTTATATCCGTCTGCTGTTACCCCTCACTTTATCCTATCCTATACCTCCTCACGGCAAGTGTCGTCTGCTATGTACCTAGTCTCGCCGTGTGCACGCGATTGTAGTACGATATTTAGGTCAGGTTAAAAAGCGATATACTATGGGCTATGCCTATGGGTCATATCCGCGACATGGAATCCGAATCTCATGAATACAACGAAAGGATGGCTTGAAAAGCTAAAGCTTACTCCTGTTTGCTTTGTATTTGTCTGCTCGAGTCTGCTATTATGCTTGAATAGGCCAAAAGCTTTCTAAGCGCCACAAAATAAACATAGTAGATTGGTCAGCAAATATGACTGTTCATAAAAGTATTGAAATTAGATATTGCTTATTAATAATATATCAAAAAGCATTATAAAGTTTACCTACTCTCCAATGCTGTTTTATCGCGAATATAGAATTCCATTAACTTTTTATTTTAATGAAGAATAGCACGAACAGGTGATAATTAATTATCTAATTAAATATTCTGTTTTGTGGCTTCACGGAAAACTGTAATTAATTAAGTTGATTGACAGATATGCCTAGATGTAATTGAGTAAGTCGATACTTTAGAAACAAAACAACAAACTCCTATTCATCCCCATGTGCATTTCACAAATACATCAATTATGCACGCATTCCATTGTTTAATTGAAACACAACGTCGATTATTAATATGTGTTTAGTGTACTAGTATAGATCATGTTAGATATATTGCAGTACAGTACATGTACATAATTATACCTACATTGAAAACACGTTGCTTATCACGTTCTCTCTCTCCGTTTTATCTCCCTCTCTCTCTCATATCTCCCTCCCATTCCTCTCCTATTTCTCCCTCCCATCTCTCTCCTATTTATCCCTCCCATCTCTCTTTCTCTCTCTCTCTCTCTCTCGCTCTCTCTCTCGCTCCCCCTCTCTCTCTCTCTCTCTCTCTCTCTCGCTCTCGCTCTCCCTCTCTCCCTCTCTCTCATAACTTAACATTATTAGTGTCTGAATTACGATCGGGCAACAAACATTTGCTCAAACCGGTGTCACAACGTTTGATGTCTGACGTTTTGGCATCCGAGTTGTTTACGTTGCATGTCCAGGGCCAGTGTAACTTAATTACTACCCACCAGACTGGACAAGTATACATATACCACCGACACACACAAGACACAAGTTTTCTGCGACACAATGACGGGGTTTCGTCTGAGATCACCAAGAAATAAATTAACGTTGGTGAGAAAGCCACCATTCTTTGTTGATATTTAATCAGAAAACAACATTGAAAAACATGTTTGTTCACGGTAAAAATCAGACGTTATGCAAACCAGAAATGTACGTAACTAAGGGCATGATCATTACAAATTATCCTACAAATTTTGACAGGAGATCACGTGTTTGAAACAGTGTTCTTGAAAGATAATAATAGTGTGTCTCAGTGCAAGGATCAAGACAAGGACGTGTGCTCTACCACATTGTATATGACATGTGCTCTACCGCCGTAACATTTTTATCCCGGATAAAGGTGAGCTATGTACGGTGTAGTATGTTAATGTCACTCCTTTATCATCTACTCGTAGTGCTATAGACTTTAGTTTCGATGCAGTTCTAACCATACCTACCTTAGTACATGTAAACTATATATCAACAATGAAGTATCGGTAACTTGGTAATGCTATGAAATAGTTCAACCGTAGATTATTCGGTTGGATAAACTTCATAATTAAGTCTTTATTATATCCGTTTTTATTACTTATGAATACTTATACATGTATGTATAATTACAGTATATGTTTTATTTTATATAGTGTTCTATTTTCGTGTGTAGAAGTTATAGGTTATGCAGGTTTTACCTTTAGAAATGTAAATTCGATTTATGCTTGAATTAGCATGTCTCTGAAGTTATCCCAAAGGCTGCTCCAATGATCGTACCCTAGCAGCCAAGTTGAGAGATACGGAACTATTCAAGTATATGAAAGTAGGCAAAGTAACGTATATATCTAATATTTCACTCTGTCATATATAATTATTGTAATATGTCCTTGTTAATGGTCTGTGAGCGTGTCTTGGATTACTGTCAGTCTCATATGCCTACACGTCAATCAAATGCAGGTGCCCTCGCTCGTTAACTTTAAATATGATTGACATATTATAACCCTAGATTTAAGGTTTTTATACTATGTAGTTATATACGGTTTTTGACATGTGTCAAATTGTGATATGCTGCAAAACTGCATCATGTATGTAAATGATAATGGTGTCATTAAACCATTGTTTGTAGATTTTAGTAACGTTTTGCTCTCCCTAGAACAAGACAGTGTTTTGTTAATTGTATATATGCATGACTTCCCATAATTCCGAAAGAAAAGCCTCCATTCAATATGTCTAGTATTACCGTAACAGAGTTTCCTATGTCATCAAACGCAAGCAACTTACAGTCAGCTATCCTTCACGAATGTTCAGGCTACGATTCCGACATTATCACGTGCCATTTCAAGACATTAGGCCAATAAGGGTACATAACAGAAGAGGGACTAACTCTCTATTGCTATTAAATAATCTTCATGTTTGAAGTTTAAACATGGAACCTACCGTTTTGATTGGTTGTCATGCCAAGGGTTTTAGGCTGCGCTGCTGAGTGCGAGTCCTACATCGACGTACTCGTGAAATGTAACGGGGTGCAAAAATGTATCCATGAAAATCAGGATGACTGTTCCCACGACCCAGGATGTCGATAACACTACACCCCGACCTCTTATCTCATCATCTCTAGATATCGCCATGTAACTACAGGCACATACGTGCAACCCTCGTATCAAAATCCTTGTCGAAACCGAGACGTTTTGTTAGGATGATCAAACATAAGCACCTCGTATTGTTAGGATGTGTAATAGTAGAGTGGGGTCTATAATAGCATTTAAAGTGCACAAAAAGAGGCTGTGTTGATGGGGGAACTACTACATTGCTACTATAATCAGGGTGATTCAAGAGTGTATAAGTAAATTGGACAATACAGACATAATAATAAAACTAATAATAGTAATGGTATTGTTATGTGCTTAATGTTGCTTCAAATTCATGCTCAAAGAAATGCTAGCGAATGCATTATTAGTATTACCCATGTCAAAGGGTCAGTGACGGTGTGTACTCACTTTCCATCTCAACGTCTTGGGGAGTATACAACCAATGTCTCCTCTACGTAGCATAGTTCATCCGGTAATGATATTGGCATAAATAATCTATGAATAAAACAGTGCTATAAAGATAGTTGGATTTTTTAAATGTATATTGAGTTTTACATGTTGGAGGGAGGGGTGGGGGAGAGATTGAAAAAATAAAAGTATCTATCTATGTTAACGAGCGAGTGATTGAGTATATCAGGTACCGTACTTAATATGCACTTCCGCTTTTCAAAATACTTGTATATATACATGTAGATCAATAGGTCATATTTTCCCCAGGTCAGGTTTACCCTTCTGTGTCACAACTCAAGAACGTAAGTATTGGTTGCCCAGGCCGTCTATCTGACAATGATAGGAATGTGACATAATACCCCGTAAAACCCACGAAGATCATACCCAGATATAGGAACCCGGTCGATGGGCGCGCAAATGCTATATAACGAACATGAGACCTCTACAAACCATGCACAGGAAGCGTGTAAAGCAGCCATTGCGACAGTATCTGCGTTTGACGAGCTTGAACCATTTTCAAATAATGTTACAAGAAAATGTTTGTGAAAAGAGAACTAGAGTTAATGATCCTTGGCTGGTTTTCATGGACTCTAGAGTGAGTATGTTCAGTTCCACTTTAAAAATAAAATACTTTGGCCCCATTGAAACATTCCAGTAGTATTGACATCAAATTTCGACTTTAGTTCATAGTCTGTGGGGTGATATAGTTTAAAGCTTTAAATGACTGACATACTCAGGTGCCTTTCATTAATGAAAATATGTAGCTGCAGTTAATAGTAAGACAACAATAATAATTATTTAAACATATTGTCATTGAAGAATTACTAATATATTTGATCATGTTTATTTATCTTAAATTATTAATATTTCCCATTCAATAAAAGATTATTTGATATAATACAATTCCTTGCTATTGAGAGAAATGCATGTATTTCCATCCAATCTAAGTATCATTCAAAAGTCACATACCTCTGAAAAAGCGCCAACAACTTCTGTATTCTGATATTGAACCTTCCTGAAGACGTCCAACCGTAGGAATAGTTATAGTACCCTACATGAATTAATGAGGTACCGTCTTTTGACTGGTGTTGGCTATGTAACCTGACCTACCTAAGCGCGATAGTATCCAAAACACTAGCCATATGACATGCATAGATCGCTGGGAAGATTTACACCAGACATATAGTCATGGCTATAACAGCTGCTGATCCGGTATTTTAACAACAGGATCTATTACTTCTAAGAAGGCAATGACCATGAAAAAACACACACAATGGTATAAAAACAAGCCCGATAACACTTCAATAGCTGACTGGGAAAACAGTCTCTTGACATTCATGTCGATTGAAAGAATTCATAGACCACTTGGGGATTGTAATGAGAGTGTTATGTTCTACTTGTAAAATAAATAGACATAATTATTGCGTCCCGTTGTTCAAGAGAGTGGTTTTTAGATAGAATATACACCGAAGGCGCTATAGTATTATGTCATTGTTATGGCCAAAATAAATCTATAATGATTTGATTTTTACGGTAAAGAAAAAATCTATAATAATGGGGTGGTGTAAGTTTCATTAGGTTGGTGATAGTAATTTTGAAATTGTTAAATGTGCGACACGAATGTGTCTTGTATGTACACAACGGGACTACTAAAATGCTCGTGTTTGACACCCTTGGGTTTAATATCCCGCAGTTTGATGGTATGGATGATTAGCAAGCAGGATTGACTGTAATCATGGTCAACACGTCGTAAACTCTCGATCCACGCACCATGTAATATGTTTATAATCCTCTGAGCGACCCACGGGTTACAAACAGCGGCAACATCTAAAGTTAGCGCCTCTTTGCTCTCAACGTGTGGGAGGAATATCCAGAGTTATCTCCGCCTTAGGCACCAAGAAGATTGGCGGAGATCCGTGCGCAAAGGAGGGCTAATTGCCGTTTTGCAAACAATTAAATTGAAATATCAAGCAGTGCCGATGTTATTATTTGGAACGATCAACCAGTGGTCGCATTTGAGAACAATATTATCTGTTCAATTACATCAAGACGCGGGACTTAATCTCGACAGTTTCAGCTCCGGGGGATATTTAAATGGACCTATTTAGGCCTATGGAAGTAATTATGTATATGAAGTAGACGTGGTTTATTGAATGTAACCTAGTAGGCATGACATAAGCAATAATCAATAGGCTGACAATAGGCTGGCATTACACATTATGCCTACATTGTTTTTAAATGGAAGTGTAGCACGGAAACACGAACAAAATACGTTGTTATAATATATTAATGCGGAACCTTCCACCGGAAATTAGCAAGTGTGTGATGAACACGTAAAAACATTTGGTGGGATTTAGTTTAGAATTTATTCGGATATCGATTGAAAATGCAATATTACTAACGTATATGTTCAAAGAGAATATTAAACGCGGATATTGAGTTGAGATCGTGTTCAGATACATTATCTAAATTATCAGTTGCTGTAACAAGTTGTAGTTGTCATTTCGAAATGAAACTGCTTTCCAATAAAAGCATCACTACATTTCATAACTTCTACTATTCAAGCATCAACTTATGGTTCGGTGGTTTCTTATTACAGAAATAAAAAATTGACAGTTAATGTGGAATTTGATAATACATGTATGTAGTTAACTGGTAAAGTACAAAAAAATCGGAATGTTCGCTTGGCCAGTTTGCCATAGAATATACGAGCAATTTAATCAAGCTGGTGTACATCATATTGACGATGCTCAGACGAATAGTAAGTGCCACCGATTGATTCTGAGTCTCAGACCGTATACGTATTGCCGTAGTTGACACAAACACAATACTGTATGGACAGTCATAATCAATTCCTCTTTGAAACCATAGTTATATCTATAAGATTTCCATACGAAACAATACTACCTCCACACGCATGAATATCACAACTCAAGTGCAATGTCATTCAACCAGCATCACACAAACTGTCCCGGAAATAAAAACCCACTAACATAACACAAGCTTACCTCTACACGGGAGACGTACGAGACGTACGATGCCTTTCATCCCTGTGGTGGAAGTTTCGATTATTCTTAATCAGGCGTTTTTACCATCAAGAGGGCATTGTCAATATTGTGACTTGTACCATCCGCTGTACGTTACTGAATCCGCCTCAGTCTACAAACACAGGTACAGCTTCAACTATTGCTTCTTGGTGAAGGTTCTTCTGATGGTCTGATATTGATATAAGCTGAAATTGGAGGAGGCAAACCACTACGCAACAATTATGGAAGGTTGAAAGGCTTGCTGCGATGATGGTTCATTGAAGAACTGTCACTATACCAGAGCAAGGCACGATCAAGGGGAGGCTGGTGTTGATAAAGCAAACGCTAGACGACCCCCGGTGTGTGTCTAGTCCGACACACAGACAGGTCTCCAGAATATGAGGTCATCGCGCGCAAACACGGCCGTGAGAAAAACCATTGTCTTGTCCCTTCGTAAGAACACATTAAAGTGACAGTAAAGTTAATATTGTGAAGTTAGTTCAACATGTAAAAAGTGTTTTTTTAAATATGATTAAATATTGTGTTCATTATTGCTGTGGGTTTGATCAAACGTGGGTAAATGGTTTCTTCTTTAGGCTGTATATCTAAAGATGACTAATAAGTAAATATAATGTTGAACATACTCCAAATTATTAACAAAGATTTACCATGGCACGAGATCAAAATATTGGAAATGTCTGCATTTAAAAATAAAACCTGAATAATATACATGTATAATAATTTATATTATTTTGAAATTAACTTGAAAAGAAATTAATGTTTCACAATAACATGTTGTAAAACGTAATTTTAAACAAATAATTCTGTAATACTTCCAATAATAATGGTACTTTTGGCCCCCAAAAATATTATAATCGTAAACAGTTTCACAATTATCGTATAACATTTTATTATATTTTGAAGAAAAAACATTTAGGTGAATATGTATTTTCTCGTATTGTCAAAACATAGATGAACACATTTCCTCTCACGAATGCAAATGTCCAAAAATGTATACATGAATTTTCCATAACTAACAATTGTGTACTTCAACTATACGTCAATATTAATTTTAAATAACGTCAATACTGTTACGTTTCTGGTTATTATGACAATGCACAACTATGTGTATATGGTCATGGGTTGTATTGATAAATATCAGCCCCGGGCATATGGCCATTGATCTTTCTTCACCGGTGTGTATCATTTTATCAAGCTTTGGGCAACGTTATTGGAGCTATTATTTGCGCCACCATCGACCAAGGCAAGCGACGAATGTCGGTTTATTGTTTCTCTGAAGGCTCGAGTGCCCATAAGTCGATATAAAACGGAAAGAAAAGCATACCCCATAATTATATGCACGTGGCAAGCAATAAACGAGTCTAAAAAACTGACATTCTGAACTAAATGATATTATATGAGTATCCAAATGCCATAACGAATGAAGGAATACTGTCTGAAAAGTAATATGACTTTTAGTTAATTGGACGGGATGCATATATAGTGTAAAGAATGCGAATATTGTCATAATTGTATTAATATGACCATCACTGACAGATAATGATTGACGTTGTCAGGATAATGACAGATTAAAGATAAAAGTGCGTTCATGTATTTGTTATATTTATCCATTATCAAATATCGAAATTCATATTCTGTGACCATTAAATATTCCTGATGTGTAATTATTGTCGTTATCGCTTTCTTTATAATATTATTATAGGTACAATCAATACAATAATTGATCATCAGAGTATTAGTATCATTATGATGAATAATTGAAAGTAATATCATAATGATGATAGTTTCGTTGTAGGTCAATCCATTGTATTTTATCATGAATGTATCATAAAATAGGTCAAATGTACATAATATTATCTACTGAACATGGATTTTTGTATGTATAGTTTACTAATAATACCCCCCAAAAAAGCTACTTTATTAACTATTCTCCCATCTGTAATATATTTTTACTTATTTGAATCACCTAGATTATAAGTATGAATATTAAACATGATCATGCCAGTCTCACTTTATGGTGCGTTACGTATGTAGCTGGGCAATTGGGTCCGGTTCCGCCCCTATCAAATACTTACATATTTAATGACACAAGAAGTACAGTAACACTGTACTTAGAAGACAAGCAAGTATATGGTGTTACATCTGCCACCGTCCAATCAGAGTTTATATGAAGTAGGTGCGTTATTTGACACTGTTGAAGACGAAACAAGAGTCAGTAAACATACTGATAGAGTATTCGATTTATGTTATATAATATCGTTATGTAGATCAACTACTTTTTTCTGATAGTCTCAGTCAGTCAGTCTCTCTCTCTCTCTCTCTCTCTCTCTCTCTCTCTCTCTCTCTCTCTCTCTCTCTCTCTCTCTCTCTCTCTCT
>JAUTBZ010176566.1:0-10000 GCA_032361785.1 Lepetodrilus galriftensis | reverse complement strand
AACAGGCCTCTGATGTATGTGATGACCATTAGGTGTGGCAGTTGCGCATGTGTGAGGAAAACGGTGTTTACATGATCTGTGTGTATTATTATGACAGAAATTGATATTGATATTAATCTGGTGGAAAACCAGAATACCTTGTTTTGTGACATAACAGAGGTTTTATTGATAGTATCACCATTTTCGTCAAACATTGACGGTGGTATGCCATCTATAGTTCATATTCTGCACATCATTCATAGAAATGTTTCGGACTGTCTGTAGCCTAAAGTATTTCCATAACATATCACTTACTCCATCAAAGCCCACACTGATCAATATGTATGCAGACAAGCGATAGTTTGTTTTGAGCAAATTATGAAAGTCTTGAGGTCGCCCTTCTTACAATCGAACAAGGTAATCAACTTCTACAGAACAGATGTCATTCTAGTGACTATTGGTAAAGTTATGAAGAATGTCTGGCTGGATTCAAAGGATCTATAGTAGAGTCAACCAAAGCAAAAACATCCTCACAGGATCTTGGCAGGACACTTTCACCGCGGGTGTCCAGGTATAATTTTGAGCATCCATGTTAGGTGTCCTTTGGCGGCCCTGTTTCTTATCTATACTGTACAGTTATGATAATAAATATCACCAATGGCTATTAGTTCATGGATCATCATCCATCACTCATCAGCCGAACATGGGACGTCCACACACCAGCATCCACATGGAACGTAACATCCTCATTAGCATGCAACAAGCATCCTACAGTTGCATACAGACATCTGGGGTGCGTTCAAGCTAGAATACACGGATACAATACTTTTCCCTACATGTATTGCTCGTTGAACGGCTTCGTGCATATTGCTTTTCCTACACATCGCACGGCCTCCAGAGCCGTAGTGAAAAGTATTAATACGTATTGCTACGCGTGCTGCTGAACGGCTTCTGTAGCAATACATAGCAATATACATATCGATACGTATTCTAGCTTGAACGCACCCCTGTTCATCTATGACTATAGTCTACTATGGTGGAGATGCAGGGTACCCAGGAGTGAGTGAATACTAGTAGTAGTATGGAGTTTAACGTCGCTGCTGGGGGTATGCAGGAGCATCAATCTGGACGACATCATACATCAAACAACATTATAATTCAACAACTGTCAAGAGAAGCAATCATATACAGTTGCACATCAGTGGTTATGTAAACACACCCGAAACATGAACATAGTTAACGATAGCAGGTGATTTGGAAGGAATCAATCACACTGTGTGGTGGATCATCAGCTCTATAACTTTCATTTCGGTGTACGAGTCGCTTAAACCATTAATTGCAAGATTCCACTAAATAATGGGTATAACCACCTCGGCTCCAAAACAGATTGACACCTTAATAAAACCTTTTTGTTTTCAAGAAAGCCATCGGCAAATTGTTAAAAGTAATATTCTCAAAATAGTATTATTTAAATTGAATTAAAATAGTGTAAAGTGATGGCATATTCAGTGTTGTTTCTAGAAAAGATATGAGCTTACAAATGCAAATTGTTTAGAAAAACGACTCTACTATTTCAAGTGGATCAAAGACTGTGTGGGCAGAAGGTGGTTTGTTACGTTTAAGGTCCTTGTAAGGCGTGTACATTATGAATAAATGACACAGGACGGAATAGTTTGGAGAAGAAAAAAATCAAAATAGTTTTATTACCAGTAATACGGCAGTATCAAAATAGACTAGACCGACATCTTCACAAATCTGCTTAATAATATATAATGCACTGAAATCAATTCAACACATTTTGATTACAACATTCACACGATATGTACATAGCACTTGGACAATATATATTACATTTTCACTGTCCATGAATATAAAATTAGCATACGAGTATGTTGTAGCATTGGAATCTGTCTCTTCAGCAATGCTGCCACAGGGCAATATAATACTAGTGAGTAATAGTATACAGCGAATATTCAATTTTCTTCTCTGAATACCATGTTTATCTCATCGCAGTTGTTATCTATGGTTTACACTTTCACATCCACATACCGTATACCCTTGAATATAAGCCCGGGGTATTACGTTCACGACTCTTCAGGCCCAGATATTTACGATACTTTTTTAGTATGATTTCATGTTCAAGTTCAAATATTGGGAGTAGAGTATGAAATGGTACTCAGAACATTTCGTAAACTCTGGGACCGGGTTCTATTCAAGGCAGGCTTCTGTTTATTTCAAAATAAATTTCGCAACAAAAGTATGGTCTTTAGATTTTTAAATTTCAAGAACCATTATAATAAACCTTTTGAAATGAGAAAACATGTGTATACACGAAAGCATGTACAACATTAGGAAACGAAAACGTCATTTCATCACCAGTGATCACAGACTTAGTGGAATAGTTCACCCATTAGTGACTTCTTTTCAAATGTTCAGCTTTATTCCATCTAAACCGCTCACGGTGATACATGGTAGTTGGAACAGTAGAGGAGCATAGAGAAAACTGAGGCATACTATTAAATTGTTAGAATTGATGTACAGTGTAGATCTACTTAACAAAACTGTTAAGACAATCACAGGCCTCTGTTTAGGTCAGACACACTGTAAACCAGGCAGGCTTCTATTCAAGGCAGGCCATTATTAATTTCGGGACTATCCGAATATACCGAGACATGTCTCTTATTCAAAGATTTATGGTATATTATACAGCATCTGGTTATATATTACATTCAAGCACATGTATTCGCCATATGATATCATGTTCACATATATTATTCATAATAATATTCAATTATCACAAATACAGTTTACACATATTCTTTAATTTCACACGCAAACATGTGTGTGAACTATGTACACACAACATGACAACTGCACAGCTGATTAGACTAGACACCTTACATACATGGAGACAGAATGGTGTTGCTATTTTAAATATAAATATATGCACACCCTCAAAATAACAAATACACAATTGCAAATAATTGTATACTTGGCAGTAGGATAGTGAAATATATGAGTGAAAATATATCCTTTATATTACACTAGCATAGATACAAATGTCACCTGCTAAATAAATTAAACATGCACATGTTTCTGAGTGTGTGGGGGATAGAGGTTATTACAGAAATTAGAAAAAGTAGGGTGTGAGGGTGAGGGATGTCAATGAGCTTATATTTATGACATTCTACCTGCAGGAAAGGGGGTGGGGTGGGGGTGTGCACTACCTGCAGGAAAGGGAGGGGTGTGTGTGTGCACAGGGTTATATGGTTAAACTCCAGCCAGGTTGTGGTGAGTGTTTAATTATTACATCAGTAGTAATATTATGTTGTTGATTATTATTATGTTGTTGTGGGTTTCCTCCTGCCATAAAAACTGACAAGTCGTGATATTAGTGAAAGATTCTAGAAAGCGACTTTAAACCCCAATACCAAAAAGAAAAAAACATTATTAGAACACAATTTATTTTTTCTCCCCAAAAGAAATATTAAATAAAAAGAAAAAATATTAAATGGGCTTTTTTATAAATATATATATCAAAACACATGTCATCAGCCAGCTGTCAACAGCTACAGTATACAATGGCATTCTACATGCCGACTAATTCTGGAAGTAATGATCAAGGAACAAAAAAATGTGATCAACAAATAGGTGGAGCTATACATTTGTGGACGAATCTGATTGAATTATGAGTGCAGACGATTGTGCTTTGATCTCCCACTGCCATGAAACAGGGGGTTTTGATGGTAAGGGATCTAACGAGTATCCTGAGTTTGATCACGCGGCTTAGGCAAGATGAGGCAATATAAAAATTCATATTGTGAACTTTTGATTGGTGTGTAAAATGTATAGTCAACATAGTCAGTGCGAGTCTTTGATCGTATTTACAAGCAACACAGCGATTAGTAATACAATATAAAATATATAGAGATATCTCGACTAAACACATGCAATCTCAATTAGACTGTAGGTGGTGTTCCATTGACAGTATTGGACAAGCCAGACTGTCCAGGACATAAATGGAATACGGGACAGGTCTCTCCAGGACGCGTCCAATCTGTCCACGTTCAAGAGTTGGTGTAGAGCATTCAGCAACAAATTCATGACGTCACAAACACAAACTACAACAGTATTTGCCTCGGCCCTCTACTTCATGTGAATGGATTGCACGGGCTGCGCCATTCACGGTCTGGACATGTCTGTCCAGAATGTGTCTCTTTGACTGTGAATGGAACACCACCTTACACATTTGGATCATTTGACTCGTATGATGTCGAATGTAACATGAATACGATTAGTAGAAGCTAAATAAGGATGGCATGCACTATCATGACAAATAATAATAAGTTCAATGTGTGTATTCCCTATTGCTCTCACTAATTATACCGCATTTCAATTCAAAACACTATGACAAATAAGTGTGGATTGTGAAAATGTGATACATACACTATTATACTACTTATATTTACAGTCAAATTCTGAATTAATTTAAAGCTGCCAAACATATAATAATATACTAAAAGAAATATCAATCAGTCTGGTCATGATGAAGCGAAAATCTAACATTTATTATATGATTTTATTAATCATATTAATACTAATATCATTGTGGTAAGACTACAGCACTGTCAGTGTCTCAATAACCTTCTCCCTGCTGAATTGTTCCATTCGGCATGTGTATACACACACAATATACACACACATACACACAATTTCCAAACTTGTATTATTCATACAGTAACATGATATACACACACATAAACTACTGGTATCACATCAATGATCAACTGGTCATAACTAATTATAAACTGAAAATAGAAAATGTATATAATTGAATCAGTCGAGTAAACAAAACCACCCTGATACAAAGTGAGAAGTTCATTTGCAGAAATATGTACAAGAAGACTTCAAATAAATAAATAAATATCAGCACTAAATTTGAAAAGGCGCTTTCTTGAAACTGGAAGCGACTATGAAATCACCATGGCAGCATTCTGTGTTCTTGATCTTGCTCTATAAACAGCGAGATAATGATTATTGTATAATAAAATAAAGCAGCTGTGATCAGTCATTGTAATACTCTTCAAAATATCTAATAAATCAAATTCGAGTTGGGAGTCAAAATACCTAATTTAATAGCCAAAACACATGCAATGCAGATATCATCCTTGGTCTTGTCAGTACCAGCCGGTGCTCGCAGGTTTACTGCAACATTCAGTGCTAAATATCATATGGATGTTGCAGATTTCCTCCTGCCCTAAACATGTAAACTGACAAGTCGTGATATTAGTGAAAGAATCTATAAAGCGACTCTAAATCCCAATTAAAAAACAAATATTTAAAAATATGTATGAAGCTACTCACCTGATGGCTGACCTTGAGCTGTGACGACGGCAGGTCGTCCGACTACGACCGACACGGAGAGGCCTGCCTGAAGACGTGGAAGATGCTGACCAGTAGGAACATGGACAGTGCCCCGAGGGCAGACCCCGCCTGTGTCAGCGCACCGCACCACAGCAACGCCCTCTTCCCCTCCAGCCGCAGCAGCGACGCCACGCTGACCTTGGTGTACGTCAAGATGAAGGTCATCAGGAACCAGGCAGCAACCTGAGAACAGAGATGTGTTTATATGCATTGGAGGGGCTCAACATAATGTTTGCTTGTATTTGAACATGGATAAATCGTCCATTTGGTGAACGGATTAGTGTCCACGGTGATTGGACGGAATAAAATCCATGCACTCCAGTGTTGAACATGAACTATTAATGTGAACTGGTTAGTGTTAATTGCTGTTGCAGTGATACACTCAATGGACATTTATTAAAGTGTATCTGTGCCCTGAGATTACAAAACCTATTCTGACAGTACGAATATAACTCGAGGTTTTGTTCACAAAATTTGATATAAAATTTTAGTTTGAGCATGAAATTGTACTCGTACGGTTTTCGTAATCTTGGTGACAAGGCAGCATCTTATGAAAGATAATTACCAAACATTTTTTCAATACGAATTCATCCTCAACTCAAAATGAAACCATACTCAAAATGCTTAGTTATCTTGTGGCTTGATGTGTTTTACTCACCACGAATATATCCCCCGTCACGGTGCCCACGAGCACGGGATCTGGACTCATCGCGGCCAGTAGAATGCAATAGCCTCCGAACCCACTACCCACGACAGTCAGTGTCACGATGACCGCTGTGGACGACGTGTGCACGAAGAACGCCAAGAAGCAGGACAGCGGATTGGCGATGCTGGCCAACGTGACGGCCAGGTGGTACGGGGTGTTTCCGTACGGCAGGACCGAGTATGACTGGATGGACGGCAGCGCGCCATTGGTCAAGCAGTTGATCCATGCAGTCAGACACAGAAAGAGGACGTAGGTGGACGAGGACGTGCGACTGAAAGTCTGGGAAATGCTGAAGGATGGGTCCTTCTGGATGGATATCTCTGGACGACGCTTCCCGGCCAGGAGGTGTGTCCGGGAATGCACGTTATCCGCGGCATCCAAGAAGTTGTCTTTAGGGGCGGAGCCTTCCTGCCCGCTCAGCTCATACTTACAGAAGCAGTCCGGACTAGAGAAATCGGTCGATTCCTCGAGTTGTTCCCTTTCTTGAAGTTGTTCTTTCTTCGCGAAAGTGGAAAAGCTCAGCAGAGTGAAGGCGAACCCGCAAGCCACGAGCATGGCAAACAGGAAGTAGAAGAACGTCTCGATGGAGAAGTTAGGAGTCTGATACTCCGCAACGGTCACGTAGTTAGGGTAAACATACATTGTGCCGTTATCGGTGATGTTCTGGAATGTTGTCTGATTGACGCACTTGGTCTGCGTGGCTCCCTGTCCAAGCGCCACCAGGCCTGGGAGGAGTCCGCTGAAGCCCTCCCCGATGAAGAAAGCTGTGATGTACTCAGGTTTGAAGTGGGCCATGAATGGCAGGAAGACGACGGACGACGTACAGTCCACGATAGCCAGGAAGAAATTAAGTGTGAGGAGAGCCGTGCTGTGTAGTGACCCCCCGACGTACGACTGCCGGTCCCAGAACAACGCCAACAGCATACACGCCGCTGCGCCCACGCCAATGATCCCATAGATGATGGGAATCTCCACGGACCTGCTAAGGAGCTTGGGCTTACAGAGGAGGAACGCGAGTGGGCCGATGTTCGCGAGCTGCGTGACCACAACCATGTACGACGGTAGGTCCCATCCCTCGGGCAGCGCCTGGACAAGGATGGGTAGCTCCACCCACAGGCCGTTGATATCCACCCAGGACGCGATGGCGAACACCACCACCAGGAAGTACACCACCGCGTTCACGTTTGCGCGTCTGCAGCACATCATGGCCAGCCGGTCTGCAATTTGACAATAAACAATAGTATTATGATGCACAGATGCAGATTGGCAGATGTTATAAATATATTTAAAAAATTGTTGAATGCAAAAGCTGACACAATTTGGAATGGTAATAATGCTGTAATTATGTATTCTTATAAAACACATATTCTCTTTCACTTTCATGTGTGTTACACAACTAAAACAGTCAACTCAACCACAGGCGCTTGTTAGCGGGCTTGTTAGCTGGTTAGTATTACCAGCTGGTTACAAATATTGGATTCACTCGTAATAATCAGCTGATAATAGAATAACACATTGGTATTGTATTATTATGAGGTTATCCAATATTTGTGACAAGCGCCCGCGGCTCAACAGTTGAGCAAGTTGTTTACAAATAATGATCAGCTGATGATGATCAGCAGCCGATAACCAACAGTCAAATAATGTCGTGAGCCGATACGCTTTAAATTGTAGTGTAAGTTACATGCTACGCAACTAAACAATGTATCAAGTATTTTCCTAAATATTTAGGACTTTACCCTCATTTCACTTCAAGTAAAACAAGTGTTTCAACTGTTCAAAGTAACACGCTCTAAAACGAATGTTTTCCGTTTTCGCCCAAGTTCCCAACCTTGGCTTGTGATCAGTGACGGAGCAAATTAACCGGGAATGGTTGAATATTTAGAGTGCATAATCGGCTGATAAACCCAGTGTTGTGTTATGGTAGCGTTGTAAAACTATAAATTGATTATTTTCTTATCTGCGAATATATTCGAACATGATAAATACTGCACCAACAATAAGAAAAGCATGTATATAGAATAGATCTAACGGCCCGGATTTTACATATTTGTCAAGGAACTTCCGGTTTTCGTTAACAAAGCACAACGCTAAACGTAAAATGGGTAAAAAGCATAAAAAGCACAAATCCGAGAAGAAAAATGTTGATCCAGGAGGTACATGTCCACGTTGTTCTTAAATATATGCATTTAATTTCACTATTATGTCTCAGATTTTCAAGTTGCTGCAGATTGCATGTAAATATTACCGGTCCTGAAGGTGCTCGGTTTTCGTGGTGGTAAACTGATAATGGGATACTCAATAATATTGCGGTGAACTCGTAGGGAAAACAAACTGGTAGGGAGGAAAACACTGTGAACTTGTACTCGTAGGCCAATTCAGCCCAAAATTCATATGAACTAATAGGGGAAATTAAAAATGGATTTATCGGTTATTATGAAACTTGATGAATGTAAACATGATATATAATAAATAGTTCCTTCATGTTCAAATAATATGATTATACATGTGATTACAGATCTGATATCCATTATGTTAGAACCCTGGTTGTGTACTAAGATAAGTGACAATGGCATCAATGCTGAAATTTCAAATCAGTTCACAGGCGTTGTTGTTATTATTATTACTATTATTATTATTAGGTATTGTTTTTGCAGAGAGTTACAGTCATGAGGTGAGTGAGAAGCCGCTGAAGCTGGTGTTGAAGGTCGGCGGGGCGCAGGTGGGCAGCGCTGAGACAATCCAAGATGTCTACTCCCACTCGCCACGAGAACACCGCGAGGAAAAGAAGCACAAACACAAGAAGAAGAAAAAGAAGAAGGACAAGGATAGAGAACGACACAAGCATGATGGGGTCAGTTACACAGTCCACTCATTCATCACATTTATAATTACCGTACCAGTGATAGAATTCCACACTTATCCTACAGGAGTAAAATATTCCCATAGTGATGAAAAGTAATAAATCAATCAATGCAGCCTAACAGGGATCAATCTTAACACAAGCCTGAACCCTTTCTCACAATGTTTTATAGGTATTCTATAAGGACTAGTAGAAATTTAAGATCTTCTAACTAATTTGTTATGTGAATCATCAGGCTAGTTGCTTTGAAAGGTAAAGCTCTATCCCAGCCTTAGCTGAAATGCTTCAATGCAGTATTTATAGAAGTAAACATTTATTGTTATCTTATTGATATTCTATTTTTATTGGCCAAAATTCTAAGATATTTGTTAATTCTCCAGGAAAGCAGCAAGCGGAAACTGGAGGTGTCTGTGAGTGGCAAAGAGGAGGACCCTAGCCTTGCTCCGCCGCCGGAGAAACAGGTGCACGTGATCAGCGTGTCCGTCCCGCCACCCGCTCCTAGTCCGGTTGTCCCCGAGCCTGTCAAGGTGGAGGTGGAGGAAGACGCAGATTCACACACACAGCGACAGTGCGCGATACGCGACGATAGCAGCGCTATTCTCATAGAGTGTCTGCATTACCTTCAGAAGAAACTGCAAGGGTAAGGCTGTGTAATAAAAATATTTTGTTAATAGTATCAGAGCCAAGTATTTCAAAATACATTTTCTAGAGCTGCAACGAATACACCTAGTGGCGAATATGATACGTATCACGAATATGGGTGCCGAATACGAATATTATTCGTGTATTCATATGAATGTTAAGAATTATAATAAAAATAATGAAAGACAGTAATTTAACCAAGTCAATTCTATGCAGTGTATCAATCAGTTTTGATCCTTATACATGATACCTAGGCTACTTATTTAGATGTGTTTACTCATTGTTTACGGTATATTTTTAAAGCAAAAACAAATCATTCCCAGAAATAAAAGGAATCTCTGGACAGTATTTGCCTCACTGGGGGAACTCAATGATTAGGCCTACAT
>JAUTBZ010176555.1:5000-10003 GCA_032361785.1 Lepetodrilus galriftensis | reverse complement strand
TCTCTCTCTCTCTCTCTCTCTCTCTCTCTCTCTCTCTCTCTCTCTCTCTCTCTCTCTCTCTCTCTCTCTCTCTTACTGCGTGCTATACGACATGAGTAAACCTTCATTATTTAGCGGTACCTCAAGCTAGAGTACCTGTAAATGGTTATTAAGTAAGCTCCTATATATTACTTCATACAGTCCTGCTGCCAATGATTATTCATGATTAATTCAGCGAGGCACCGTGTGCATATACCCTGGGCCCAAGCATATGCATGGCACACTTACCATTTACCTACCAATCATACAATCAACCTATCTACATAGAAGCACCGTAGAGCTCTTTACATATGCTACATTACCTTTGAGTTGTGTATACCTAATGAACACGATTATCTTCACACATGACAAGACACGAGCACACTACAGAACAGACATGTTTACTGTGCCGTGTGCACTCGCCTACCTCCTCTTTGTGAACACTAATCTCAATCCAAACTGTTCAGGATTAAATGGCTAATGAATGAATACATGTTCCTGATGTCCAGACATTATCTCCGTAATAATGGTAGAAGATATGCAGATCAATTCTCTTTGGGAGACATGGTATAATTAAGCATACACTCTGCGTGGGCTGTAGTACAGAGCGTGCCAACACTGCTCCCACTGTGGACAGAGCAGTTAAGTCTCCACCAGGAACACAATGCCTGCTGTAGGCCCTATACTATATGCATCATAATAATGGGGTTTGGATTTGCACTAACTTTAAATTGTTCATAAAGCAGATCATATTTTTACGAACAGGAGCCTAGTTCCAGCTATCAGCCGACACATAGGCATTTTCCCTCAATGTCAATCTAACATTAACAAAAACATTACTTTCTGCACACACGCTTATCTATTGTTTGGTATCTGTATCTGTTGGATTAGGTATCACTTTCTGCTGAATATGTCTTCATGTCTTATTCATAGATGCAGTTGACATTAGTTCAGTAGTATTCAATATAGTATTTCCAAATTGCTTTCATCCAGGATATATTCATAGCGACATTTCAATGGTACTAGCTCTTCTGTGCGTACAGCGCTATCGATGCTAACGATATCAGTTCAATCGCATATAACAAATAGTAATGTGCGTACATGTAGGTGGTCCATTTATATAGCAGTATCCATGCACTAGCGGCATACTCAACGCGAGTATAGGTAAGAAGGCAGGTTTATACAGATAAGTCTTTATTCTGGATTTGAACATTTAGAGGGATGACGAAGAGGAAGGTCAGGATGGCATAAATGGATGCATTAATGATACCAGTTGTACTGACGGCCACATTACAACACTTGTGCTTGTTCCCGTCTACTACAATGATGAAATAGTCTACCTTTTATCACCCGCAGCAAGATCCTAACAGCACCAACTAGTTGTCTAAATGCTATCAGTGCAGGCACACCGCAATGTATAATTAGTACAAGCTCGCACTCGTGATGGTATTTCAATGGTACCAGCACTCTTATTATGTTGACGAATCAATGGTACGAGAGTCCAGGCACACAGGGGTTTCAATGGTACTCGTAGTCGTACCCAGCACTCATACAAGGTTGGGCGCATTGCGATGTTTCAGTGGTTCCCGCTCTCTACTACAAATGCCTAGACTAACGAATGCCGTATAGGCATACATGTAGCATCAGGCGGACTGGTATTGTTACCAGCAGTGCTGGCGCGAGCTATGAGGGCGTCGTATGTTACGGAACAATTAATAACCTAATAACCGTTATAATACCCAGAGCTCTCCGCGTGAGTTCGTATATTTATAGGATATCAGTATCACCTGTGTTAAGTAAACTTAATGCCCGCCACCGCGTGCTGTTTTATAATAACGTAATTAATGGTATCATAATACTGTAACTATACATAGCAATATAATAGCAGCCCAGTACGTTCATTGTTCCAGGCTTCGCTCATCGTATGGTGTCTACCGTAAATACCCCACAAGACTGCCAAGCTGAATACTATCACGCTACACTTCTCAAGTGATAGAAAATGGGAACACACGTGGACGTCAAGTTGACCATGATCTCAAAGAACAAACTCCAGGGTCCGTGAACTTCTTAACTAATTATAATCACTTCTTAGTGAGAAAAGATCTTATAACAAAATAACATAAGCAAAAAACAGTTAAACACATGTTTAGTACTTATGAACCTCTACGAAGTTTCGAGACTATGGGCCCAGGTACAGATGTTAAGATACGTTTTAGTACGATTCAAACTCAAATTGTTTATGGGGAGTTATGAACAAAACGTTGACGATAATAAAATCGTAGTAAAAATGTGTCGTAATCTCGGAACAGGTGAAATAACACTTCATCACGGCCTCCGTTCAAACAACGGCGTTCGGGTGGGCTTATTATGTTTGGTATGTTCCGACACCAGATATGGATATACTATATATAATAGGGGTTTGGAGTATATACGGCATGGCCTGAATTCCAACACGGCGGGCGGCGGCAGTAGAGAAGCAGTGCTGTGACAGAGAGAAGACCTGCGTGACTGTGGCCAGACGACACACAGGACTCGGACATCCAATAGCGAACACACATTATCCATTTATCATAGATTAGACCTATATCGGTCATAATACCAGGGTCATAATACCAGTCCAAAGTTCGTCGACAGAATACTGCCTAAGCATGCCTATTATTAATGGTATGCACAGAGATTTTACATGACAGACAGATGCCGGTGCATTGTATGTCTGTGCTCTGTGTAGCGGGCAGGCGGATGGAATGTACCCTTAAATGAAAGAAAGAAATTATTCACGATCAATTTTTCGTTTAGGTTTGCAACAAAATTAATGTTTCCCTTACAAACTTCACATGAAATAAAGAAAATAGATGTTCTGCCAGGATCCTGTTAGAATGTTGTTAGGATCCTGGACAATGACATCGTAAAAGTAACGTAGAGTAGCATAACTGTTCAGCAGAACAACTTACACGTTTTCATAAAAATAATAATCCAATCCTATTTCAGTACATGTATTTCAGTTTTCATCCCAGTATCTAAATCTTACTTATTTAATGACCAGAGGAAATATCACTGAATAATAATTAACTACTAATAACAAGATGAATATAGATTGTTGGTCAAATGCCGTGCTTATAATAACTGTACTACAAGAAAGCACCCCCCTGATGTGTAATAATTAATTTCTTTATTCAAAGATCTCATTATTTATGACGCTATCTAGAATACTCTAGGAGGGAAGTCCATTGTACTCGCTGACTTAACTGTACTGGTCGTACGTGTATTTCACATTGGGCCGACGTTGTATAGGTTAGCGTGTCGTGAATTAACAATCAGTAATAGTACTGACACTCCATATAGGTGGTATAACCTGCACTACAACCAATACTCCTACACGTACTTAGAAGTCCATCGTTGTAGCAATGCTGATTCTCAGTTAGCATACTGTAGTGGTTGATATCTATAATAGCACTCATTTAGCATACCATATTGGTTGATATATATTATAGCACTCATTTAGCATACCATATTGGTTGATATATATTATAGCACCCATTTAGCATACCATAGTGGTTGATATATATTATAGCACCCATTTAGTATACATAGTGGTTGATATATATTATAGCACCCATTTAGCATGCCATAGTGGTTGATATATATTATAGCACCCATGTAGCATACCGTAGTGGTTGATATATATTATAGCATTCATTTAGCATGCCGTAGTTCTTGACATACTTCAATCATAGCCGAATATTCAAGGACTACAGGTAATATTTGTTCACGAATCAGATGTCTATGGCCATGGCATTACCTTTGTCTAACAACCCTAGCATCGCGTTATCCTTACAAGCTACGTCCTCTGTTCATAGCTGCTAAATATACATGTATTACAGTTCAGAAAGGTAGAAGAAAGCCTTGTCAGCATACTGCACCTTCTATAGTGTACCGTCCTAAAGGAAACCTATATAAAGTTGCTGAACCGTTAACATTTCCATGTAATATTCTTTGCGATACGTATTCATTGTTCTAGCGTTTCCTGATTAGCCTCACATGTAATCTCGTCCACACTTTTAGTCTTTCTCTAATGATTGATCCATATCGCCCGGACCGGATGTCAGTGGGTTGCATGACTCATTCCAAAGGTGAGTGGTGTCTATAGCCAGGCCCCGAGATTACGAAACTTTTCTGAGTACGATTTCATACTCAACCTGAGCATGAGATGAAAGTTTCGTAATCTCAGTGCCAGATTGCTCAAATCATGGACCAATGATGCGGTACTCCAATGATGCGGTACTCCAATGATGCGGTACTCCAATGATGCGGTACTCCAATGTATTGCGGTCGATAGGAATCCTTAGGTCATGAACAGCTTAAACATCCATAACATCCATATGTACGTAAAACGTATTTTAAAAAACCCCAACGTTTTTGTTTGTTTTTGTATTGTTTATAATGTGGGTTTCACGCCGTTTTCAAGAAGCCTTCACTTATATCACGACTTGTCTGTTTATGTCAGGAGGAAACCAAGATGATATCTGCATTGCTACTCTATAGACAGCGCATCCTATCAATGATGCCAGGCTCCCTGGACAGGATTTGAACCCGGACCTTTGACTCTGAAGTTCAAACGTTCTACAATTATGCTACCATCCGCCCCCGATAAATTTGTCAGACATATCTACTTATTTCATGACCATTTGATCAAATTAAAAAGGTGAAGAATAGTGTTAGTTCCAGCAACACGGTACACTTGTTGAAACTAACACTATTCATCACCTTTTAAATTTGATCAAAAGGTTTTCTGTTACCATGATATATATTGTTTTTCTCTATAATATCTATGATTTATGAAATTGTCATTAATTTCTAGGGACGAATGATAGTCTTGCAAGTAGAATGGCACCCACAGAAATTATAACTGGCGTATATTTCACAATTATCTCAAACACTGCATGGCAAAGAAAGAACAGGTTAATGTATCGGTGTGTTATATTCAC
>JAUTBZ010176555.1:0-2500 GCA_032361785.1 Lepetodrilus galriftensis | reverse complement strand
CAATAATGATGTTAATTGATACTAATATAATCACCTTTCTAACTCTTTATTTAAAATAATTCGAAAATCATCGATAAAAGAATAACGGAAAATATACAAGGCTTGCACAAAGTCGACAATGTCGGTTGATCTAATAGGTAGGTCTACTGTATGTTCAAACATCCATGGGTTCGAGTCTTTACATACAGATCTACACTGACAGCTGGTTGGTATCAGTTCCTCGTGTAGCATTGTGCAACCATCGTGATAGCATAACATGTCTCACTCGGACAATACAGCCAGCACCCGTATCCTCTCTGATTTCCAAATGTCACCCCGTAGCTAGCCAGAACTATTGTTTCTGTCTGCTCAGTGTTGACCTAGAGTTCCGGTACATCTAAAGACCCGGCGCTAAAACACTGCCTATGTCTGATGGCATTGGATTAGCGTGCTGGCCTCAAGGTTATCTCAGTCGGATATAGATGTAAGGTGTGAATGTATATAATTATTGCTGTACCCGAAGCCAGACAACCGTGCCACCTTCTGGTCATTGGCATTGCGTTCGGATAGGCCAATGCCAGTGCCAGAGCGGGGGAGCAGGTCTACACGTACATAGCTCTGGTATAGGTCCGCTACACTTCCTTAGTTCTATGTTTACGAGTCGTGTGCATATCTGATAACGATATCGTTCAGTACATAAAGGTTTTTCGTGTCTTAATACGCATCTCTTTCCAATAATGTAAACAGTATAGGACATCAGTGTTTCACGTGTCTGAGTATTTATGCTATGCATGTCTGTAGCTAATTCAGCGGAAAATACTGCCATTAAATATGTATTCCCACAATTTGCATTAATGCATTGTTGGCTCAAGGCTGATATCCGAACGTTACTTACGGCGTCAGTCGGCAGTGACCACTCATGTTTGTAGTGGGATAGTGACACCATTGCTGTGGTGGGATAGTGACGTCACTGTGACACAAGCATTGCTGTGGTGGGATAGTGACGTCACTGTGACACAATCATTGCTGTGGTGGGATGATAGTGACGTCACTGTGACACAATCATTGCTGTGGTGGTATAATGACACCACTGTTATACAATTCACATAAATAATATTTCGGAAAAAAACCACTCATATTACAAATATATGTACATGTTGTAACTAATATTGAAAACGTCGATACTCATTAGTTTGATAGACGAATAATTTCTTAGAAGTCGAAATATGCGCAAGTGAGAATATACAATTCCACAATATACTAAATGCTGCAATAAAGAATGTATGACATTACATTTGTAAAAGCTATATTCATGCGACTATGCCCGTGTGACTCACTGCTGCAGATACGACAGGGCAGCCACATCGTGTTGAGTTCATCACACCAACTCAGATCCCAGTGTTGAGAGTCAGCTTACACGGCAACATTCCAGATGTGGGTCATACGTACTGCGCTATACTGTCTTAGTCATACGTACTCGTGGAAGGAGATACGTCTACCAACCTACGGAGTAATCAACTTAGAGTAATACGACACCTACCGAGTCTAATACACGAGTGTAGACAACTTCACTGCAGTCCCCGGGGCTGTGTTAGTATGATTGTTAGGTTTCAAACATTTAACTAAAGTCACACAATTAATATAGTCATCAGGGAAAGGTTGTCGCATTTCTCCGCAGTATCGTCAGATGTGCATCAACATTACGTTTACTCGAATAGGACACAATGAGAAATTCAGATTATTCAATAGTTATCAATGTCAGTCTAAATACTACTACTAATACTGCTTGGATATGTATGCATTATTTCTTTGACACAGTAAACAGTAAACAGTTAGCAGTAAACAGGAAAAGGTAAAAAATGGAACCATCGACCCAATTGTAAAAGAACCACAGAAAGAGCTTGCCAAGCTCAGAATTACTAAAAGACCTAACCACGCCAGTGAATATGCCTAACATGATATGATGCATAGTCTAGTGCTGTATTCAGTGGCATGGCGACACACTATTATTGTTCTATCACGGAATCGTATGGGTTAGACATATAGTCAAATGGCCTCATTTATCGTTTAGCATTGGTTGACTCTAATCAGTCGCGTGCAGTGTTGCAAAGTTGACCTTCCTGCTTTCAGAACACTCAGACAATCAAGCTAGCCCATCTCCCCAGTATTCACTGATACATGTTCGGTCCACACATATGTGAAGTACACCATGCACTAGGATGTCCTCATGTAAACCACATTTCTTATTGCTATATTTATATATATGGACTCCTTCCCTATCTTTACCCGTATACAGTACACGTCATCGCCAACAATTGTCGTTAAACTAACAGTCACTTCCTACATCGCGTTATCACACTTCCAAAATAACGTGGTCACATTTCCTATGCCTCATTTACATGCACCCATAAAGCCTGCACCACCACAACCAACAACCATGATCGACACTATCACCACAACCAGCAACCATGATCGACACTATCACCACAACCAACAACCATGATCCACACTATCACCACAA
>JAUTBZ010176544.1:0-10003 GCA_032361785.1 Lepetodrilus galriftensis | reverse complement strand
CAAACTAGGGTCTGACACCTGTTAGAATTATGGATTGAAAAAAACACGAGGTCTATTTAAATGAACACGACTATAGTAAACAAAATAGGTAGACTTATTTTAAATTGATATTTGAAGAATTCACAATGATATAATTATGTAAAATTAAAAATGTGAGTGGCCAAATTCATTTATTTTCTATTTCTTATATTACTTTAATACCAAATAGCAGTGATTATGATTCGTACATTATAAGGTGACACAAATTTAGTCATAATTCTTTACCTGACACTTCCAATAAAATTAATGTAATTCAAAATTAAGAATTTGTTAACTAATGTTGAATAAAGTTTGCAAAAACAGATAGGTCTTGGTAGGTATACACTGCATATGCACAGTCGCTTACAAAACATACACAATTTTGTTTTAATGTAGGCCTACTTATTCCACGAGACTTTATTACTAAATTAAAATACACTAAGGTGTTTATTATACTTTTTAGGAATGCACAATTTTAGTTGGTTTATAAAATAAGTGCATTTGAGAATATTGTTATATCATTGGTGTTACACAGCCGATGAAAAAACATCACATGGCTGGTCTTATAAATTAATCAAGATACAGTGTCTATAGTAATACCAGAAATAGAGTTCATGTCTGTCTGCCTACAAAGAAGCTCTTTACAGATTATATATAGACTATAAGTACATGTACTATACAGAATCCCCTAGAAAATACTAGTGGTCTCATTGATAATATAAAGTAAAGAAATAAGTGCACATTGACCTGGGTAGTAATAATAATGTAGCGCTGTGAGCATCCTTTTCAATATATAGTGCATTATTATTGAACGTTATACTATATGTGCAGTTTATGTTAGGCCATTTAATTGTAGATGTATGTGGTTTTTTCAGGTGTGTGTGAAAAATGCATTGATATGATGATGTTCTCTGACCGAAGCGATAGAATACAGTCGTGCAGATTGCTTAGAAAGTAAGATATTAAATTATATTATTTTCTATATATTTTTCATGAATAGTAGCCTACAATTTATATATTTTAAAGACATATTTATTTTAAAACGCTGGTTGGTGTTGTTCTTTTCGAAAGTATATAGTTGGATGCTATGGCAATCTCATTAAAAGCAGATCTCAGCCAGCGGAGTATAACATATCTGTTTGAGTTACGGATCTTATTTTAATGAGACTGATGCTACGGTGCAATTTATTCACATTGTCATTGCAAGTTATCGAGAAATCTGTTCATGAATTTGTAATATTATGACGGATTCCCAATAGAACAAAACCAATCTAAATGCATATAAGGATAACCTTCTTGAGATTGGCGCAATACATATAGAATTGGTAGTTCGAATTTATATACAATAACAGAGATTTCGCATGAAATATTGACAAACATTATATTTCAAATTGTAATTGCTTTGATTGTTTAGAACTACAGCTATATAATATGAACTTTGGTAATAGAAAAATAATTATACAAACACTCTCAATTGATATACTGTAGTATGTAAAGCTTCTTTCTTTCATAGATTATTGTAAGAAGGAAAACAACTAAGATGAATGCTGATTTAAAAAATTTAATATTTTTTATTTTTTTATTATTTTTATTAATTAGTTTGTGTTTTGATGTGTTGTTTTTCTTGGGGTTTAAACACTTTTTTCACTTAATGTATCATCGAGGTTTTTTTCTACATTAGCTGCAAGAAAGAACATAGGTGCATTAAAATCCGAAGCGACGGAACATACGACAATGTTTGTGGCCCTATCGTAACGGGTAAGCATACACTATTCATTATGTATAGCTTTTCGTGCTGAGTTAATCAAAGGAAATATTATATATACGGGATCTATACATTTTCCTCCCAGGTGAATATTGCCAAGACTAAAGGTCCTTACACACAACAGACGAGCGATTTATCGCAGCGACAATCAGCGGTGACAACAAAACGATAGGAACTGATTCTATCGAAAATAAGAATCTTTGTGAATTTTGCTGTTGGTGTGCAATCATATGAATAATTAACCCTCTCCTTGCTGGATTAGGCACGGGCACAGTTCTTTAGGGCATCTCCGGTTTCCTCAGAACGTAAATCGCCGAGTTTGTCGCCGGGAAATTCCTCTCTGGTGTGTATAGTACGGACCTTTAGTCATATGGTGCCTTTAAAACTCTATGTTAACCCTTTCTCTTCTAGACGTCAACGACTGCAGTAGTGTTGTGGCGGGATTCCACGGGGAGCATACCATACTGAAAACCGCCGCTGTTTTGGCCAGTGTAGGAATTCTACTGGTCGTTGTCATAGTGATCGTTCTGCTACACAGAAAGAGACATGCGCAGAAACGACAAGTAAATACCCTTCATAAATTTAATAATAATAAAAAATAATAATAATAATAATAATAATAATAATTTGTATTAGTATTTATTGTAATAATAGTTTTGTATGATGATAAGAAATATAATAATTGGTTGATTTGGGGTTAAGGCCACTTAACTTTCAAGATGTTTTCACTCATCATGTATTTTATTACCTACATATGTAGGCCTACTGCTTGTAATAGTCTGGATTTCCACCAGTTTTTATAGTGCTAACTCACTGTTTATCTTTCGTAAATCAATTACGTTATAACATTGCGAACAATGTTATCGGTGAATACAAATGTGGTTTAATTAATTAATGATTGATTGCTGCTGTATTAAGTGACAATCGATTACTGAACTTTGCAATGGTGCCTAGAATGGTAATAATTGGTCTTTTGAAAATACGCATTGCCAATAAGTGCGTTAAGCATAATAATTTACGTATATTCAGAATCGCACCCAACTCTTATGACTCTTTCAAATTCTGATATTAGAACAAAGTCTGCGTTTACGTATATTGTCAGAGGACTGATTACTCCAGTTTATGAATTCAGTATATATACACATACATACATAGTTCTCACTTTATTAACACTCAATCAAAGCACATTAATTGAAAGAAACTTGCAAGCGGAACTAAACCCCAATTCAAAAAAATATTGAAACAAATACGTAACTTTTCCTTTTGAATAATCCATGTCAGCTGCCCGTTGCACGACGCTCTTGTAGTGCTACAATAGTTGTAACTGAGGTCAGTAACAATAATACCTTAAATTAATTCACCGTTTGCGAAATATATTCATAAATGTCGCTAGTATTGTACAGTGCTTGTGCTACACAGTATTAATCTAATTAATGTGCTTATGTGCGCTCCTATGTTCTCTCAGAACTCCTCTCTGACGACTGAGCAGTTAGAACAGTTAAAGTTCATCATCATAGACCGAGCGGACGACGACATCAGATTCTGTCAGAAAGGTACGGTATGTTCTTAGAACATCAGCATCGTCGGAACACAGGTCATTATCACTACACCTACAACAACGATTTCATGTTCAAGCTCATATTTTATATGGAGATTTGTGAACAAAACTTTGAGTTTAGCAAGAAATCGTATTCAGGAAACTTTAGTAATCTCGGGGCCTGATTTTAATTAGATTAATGTTGTATTTAGTATTATACCTATTATACGGTAGATATATTTTAGGACATAGTTATATTATTTATAATCATTCAGAGTCCTGTGATTCAACAACCAGGAAAACAACAACAATACAAACTGAAATTAAGCTAAACGTAGGCCTATATATTTATACTGTAATGTTGTGAATATATTATTACTATTGTACATTCAGTGATGCGCGAGTCTGAGAGTCAGATCGAGGCTCGAATAGAACGACAATCATGGAGTCTGGCCCAAGGTCTCTTCCGGAACCACCCAAAGCCAGATAAATATGAAGAAATAGTAGAAACACATCGAGGTAACAAATTAAACTTGTCTGTTTCTTGTTTCTCATTTTATTTTTATTCTTAAAATACATAGGCCTGTAGTATATGCGTCAACATCGATGTGTTTGTTTTTCTTCAATCGTCTCTGAAAGTCTTGGTATCGTTTCTTTTGGACGTTAGCTTATATAACGCAAATATCTCAAATTCGCTTTGTATTGGGGTATGGGTGAACAATAAATAGTCCCGTTAAAGAAGTGAGTTTCTAGATTTGTTCTTGAAAGTGCAGTTTGTTTATTTCACGGATTAGACTAGATGTTTTGTTGGAGATTGTTCCATAGGATTGGAACTGCTGCCGAAAATGGTTGGTCTCATAATTACTATGTACGGGTCTTTACATGGTGAAACTGGAATCATAGGTATATTTTGCAATTACATGTACAATTATATATTTGCCTATACTACAGGTAAATCCACCCAGCTGGCAGTCCGGGGCTACCTCGCTGAATGGCGATCGTGGAGGGGTGCGACATCGGCCTCAGTCGGCGAACTCTTCGAATGTCTGTGTGGCTGTAAACGGGATGATATTGTTTATGAAATTTGCAATAGCCTAAGACGTGATTTAGGTACGTTTAATATAATATAAAGCATTATATATATAGTATGCCTACATGTAGATCGTTATCCTTTCAAATCCACGACCATCGACTATATTAAGTGGCAAAATCATCTGTGCATGCACTATTATGATTTGTTTTAAAATTATATTACTTTTGAAACTATGAAAAACTATTAACCCTCTCCCTGCTGAATGCGACTTAAGTTGCCCGATCACATGCAGATAGAGCACTGATTTTATTCAGCAGGGAGAAGGTTAAATAAAGCTCTGCCCCCCCAAAAAAATAATAATAATAATTTTTAAAAAATAATAATAATAATAATATTAATACAAAATAATAAAAAATAAAATAAATACACGTTATTATATTTCACAACAAAATAATGCGTAATCAATCATATAGCTGCATAGAACTCCAGTATAGTATTTAACAACTTTCCAACCAACAATGTCTATATGAACCACTACTTTCTATATTTCAGGTGACATCTCGTTAGCAGCGGGAGATTGCCAGACCAGTGTTGTTAACAGGTCTGCAAGTAATCATGGTAACGCAGGCGTTAGTTGCGTGACATTTTCTTGTTTTCAACGTGCAGAGGATCTGGGATACAGAAGTGATCCTAACAAACAAGTTTACGCTCAATCTGAACTCATTGCTCAAGACCCCTGTGGCGTTGGAAGTTTACATCCGAGTGCTCCTGTTTTAGAAGAAGAACAACAACTCGTGGGGAAATTGTCTATACCTGTACAGGCGACAACATGAGTGATGCACTTACCCTCACACATTTAGCATACATTTTTTTAAATACTGGGAGCGACTTTTACACGAGGAAGAGAAAAATGCCCTAGAGATTAACAAAAAATATATATAAAAATTTTAATCCGAAATATTTTCGGCATGAATATTTCTCTATATTTAGAATGTACTTTTTATATATACGTATGTGTCACTCTGGGTTTCTGTCTGTTAATTACAGTATATATATGAAGCTCTGGGTATATATATATGTACGGGAACCAGTGTCCAGGGGTGCGTTCAATCAGCACAGGGCTGAGTAACCGCTTAGTTAAACTGGTTTCCTGTCCCGTGTACATTCTTGAGGCAGTAGCTAGTTTGGTAAGCCCTTGTGTCTTTGAACGCACCCCATATCTGCTCCATAAACATGTTTCTCTTATCTTGGTGCTGCCATCTCTAATATTATGACGTCCACGGTCACCTGACCAAGGGATTGTGCCATTTTTATTGTCATACATAATATATTTCTTCATTGTGTCACGATATTAGAATTAGCTATTCATGTGGTCTCATTAATCTGGTTCATTATTGAATTAAATATAACGTATTGTGCCCTTCTTGGAGTGCGAGTGGAAACTAAATAATAATAATAACAACAACAACAACAATTATAATCATAATAATTATCATCATATAATAATAATAATAATAATAATAATAATAATAATAATAATAATAATAATAATAATAATAATGAAAACAACGATAATATGAATGTCCATTTATAATGTGTTATATTTATACAAGAAATCATGCTCAAATGGCTATTGATATTTCCTTGGTCAAATAGTGTCAATCATTTCACATTCTTAACCCACTGAGGATATAAAAATGTACAACCCATTTAAGTTACCATTTAAGGCGCTACAAGTTTAGCATTCATGCAATTTACACATGGGTTTTTACGTTCATACCTCGATGAACGCAAACATATTGCAGTCAATCCTTAATTAAATGTATACACAATTACTAGTGTATGTAATAACTCCAAACTGAGTGTCAAGTGTGTATACATCATGTTGTATTACTGTGTAAGAATGTTATCAACTCTTATACTATAGATTGACCAAATAGTGTGAATTTTGTCAATGTTTTCTTTTAATACTAGTATTACATCCATTGATATCTAAATAAACTTAATGTATATAATGAGAAGACGCCATGACGTCTATATCTATGGGTTGTTTGTTTTCTGGATGTCTAATCGTTTACTTTTATTGACCTATACTCCTCAAAATTAATTAAGGACCGGGAGATATTTTGTGGAAGAGACCATTATCAAATGTCGGAACTCGACTGGATGCATAAGCTATGGTACTATTCTTCTTCCAACCCGTCTGCAAGATCTTGAATAGTACCTGGGCCCGTATTCTCGAAACTTCTTAGTAGAGAAAATATATCTTCAAAAATTAACACAAGCCGAAAACCAGTTAGACAAATTCTTAGTAGATACGAATATCGTAGTAGGACTTACAAAGTTTCGAGAAAACAAGCCCTGGGGCCTATAATTATCATAGTATAGATCTATGGATATTCTTCATCATTGTTAAAATAATATCGTAAGGTTAAAAAGTATCACAAAAGGTCACTGGCCCTTGCTTAAGTTTGTTGAGTAGCATAATGTATTGTGATCATGTCTTATGTCTAATGATGGGCAAGGATAATACAAACCACGGATGTCATGGCATTGCTGTTTTATATTATTAAACCCGCTTCTATATCTCCAAGCATACCGTGTGTCGGTATCCTTTTACTAGATAATGCTAGCGCCACACAGTGAAACATACAGTTTTTCCGTCAATCAATTTTAACGGAGCCAATCAACGTCGGCCTACGCCGAGAGACACCTCCATCCGTGAAGATTGTGAAGTCCCAACGGCTGTGAAATGAAATCTCGTGGATATTACACGACGAGTGTCCCACAAGGGGTATTATCTGTATAACACCGAGCTGCACCATGTGGAGGATAACCTGTGACAACTACATGTGCTGCTTCCAGTCGTGTTCGTGCCGTCTCACATCTACTTTATCAAAGACTATGCAGCAACCACACACACATTTATTGGGTGGCAGGAAATTCAATTTAAGAATTGCATATTTTAATAATTATATTAATGTGTAGTTCTACAATGCGATACTTTTAATGATCCATTTCTGTATATTTCTGTCCAGTTCTGTCTGTCCCGCAGTAAATGACATCCTTCTCTATCATGGGGGGGAAATTGCCATTATGTAACCCGGACAGGAAGTAATGCCGTAGGCCTACATGTTCGGTAGATCCCGGATGTAGTCGAATGCGTCAGAGACCCGTATTTATATGTACGTTATATTTAGAAACATTTAATTTGTACATTATATTTAATTTATTATATTTAATTTGTACATATTTAGTCTAAATGTTAGAAACATTTAATTTGTCGTTACCCAATCTTCACCCTCCGAGAGCGTATTCATTTCAAACATCCGACCAACCCTAGGGTGATGAAACTAGCCAATGATGATGATACGAGTACCCTCATTGGCTAATTTCATCACGCGCCCGTAACCCTAGGGTAGGTCGAGTTTCGAATACGCTCCGAGATACACATGACTCCATTTACTACATAGCGGATTTGAAACATTCGTAGCAACTTCGTGACATTCCGAATCGGAAATATATGCATTTATCATATGTGGATGTCACTTGTTTGATCCGAATGGGTTTACAAACTAGTTAGATCGCGTGTCATAGGCAACATAGTAATCCCTCGGATTTAATTATAGCATATTCTGCTTTATTTATAATACTACATATTTGTTTATATTTTAATATTAAGTTTAGTAACGCATATTGAAACGGCGTCCCATACGATGTCCAGGTTATCTGCCCCGCTTAGCTGTGCTTAAATCTTAATATTAAATACATAGTGTGCACTTTACACTAAATAAAGTTACAATTAAATTTGGTCTGATAATTTAAAAAATACTATTAAAATGCTCACGTTTACATTTGCTTTGTCATTAAGCATTAATTCGCAGTTTCACGCACAACATTATTATGTGCAAAACTGACTATTGTCAATATAAGCTACAATTAATCGTCAACCCCTGATACTCACTTTTGAATTAAAACTATATATGTATCTGAAGAACAGTCTTGAGTTTTCAATTGAATGTCAGGTTACAGTATATGTGTGTGTGTGTGAAGTTGTGATTACGCAGACATGCAGATGGTGTACCATGTGGATTCGAATGAAATCGTATCCGATATCGTACAGTTAAATGACCGAGTCTGTACGTGGTCTTGGGGTATATTCCTCGGGAAATATTTTGTTTACATAATGTTTGCTTATAATTTATTTCCCGCACTTTAAACTTAAACATTCGATAGTAAAATATTCTGAAAATATCTTATCTCTGACTTTCGTAAACACAAATATTACCAGTACCTTAAAATCAGCCACACTTCAGTGAACTGCTAGTATATCGTAACTGATGCATAGGCCTACTGCTGCGAAATGACTGACTAACTGTATGCTATTAGAAGTACACGTACATGTATAATCTATTCTGTAGGATACAGCAATGTCTTGCAATCAACCAAAGTCGTAGGAAGACACGACCAAATACCCGTATGTAAATACCAGCGCATGGTCACATCAGCCAGAATGCATTAACTATGAGCGAGTGTAGGAATTATTCCAGAGGTGTATTCTCTATTCATTTGCCTTAAAAACTATGAAAAGTACACACACACACACACACACACACACACACACACACACACACACACACACACACACACACACACACACACACACACACACACACACCACACCACACACACACACACACACAATCGACAGGTAGGGCCTACCATACACTCTAATACCAGGTAACCGGATAACAAAGTTGTAAGTAATGCTATCGACTGTGTATTGGACATTGCGGAGATTAAACATACTATGTAGGCCCTACACTATGCACATTTATTCCGGTAAGATAGACCATTATAATCTAGGGGTAATTAACTAGACTTTATCTTCAAACTATATTTCTATCTAAACAATTTCAAAATAATCATCTCAGACAAATCACTTCTTTTCCATGGCTTAATTCAGTTCCAGATTTGTGAACATTAATTCGCATTTTAGGTTTTTTAAATCCCAGAAATTAAACATTGGCACGGGAAGGATCACAAGCAGCATAACAATGGCGGGACATTGTATTGGCGTACATGAATAAGGATATCGTTCACATGGTTCAACCTGAAACAAAGACCCGCACAAAATCGTTCAGTGACCGGCTGTATGGAACAATCTCTCACAAAACATCCGTGACAAGACAAAACTAAAAATTCACTTATTTAACCCTGTCAATGCTGAAGGCAACCGGAGATGCCCAAAAGAGCAGTGACTGTTCTAATCCAGCAGAAGGGGGGAAGGAAGTTTATGGTTGATCCATTTCACACATTGCCCAAAAGCGCATAATTAATGAGCTGCGCCACTCGTGGAAATATCGACTCTCCCAATCCACTTGATGAAATAAACATGGTATGTATTTTAGAGAAGAAAATAATATATCCTTAGCTGCTGTTCTGTAACTAGAAGATGCCCCGTTTACTATAGTATTTTGCTATTTATCTAAGGGGTGCCCATAATATATAGCAAAATAGTAAACGCGTCATCTTTTAGATACAGAACCTGCAGCTAGTATTATTATTATTATTATTAGTAGTAGTATTAGTAGTAGTATTAGTAGTAGTAGTAGTAGTAGTAGTAGTAGTAGTAGTAGTAGTAGTAGTA
>JAUTBZ010176543.1:0-19993 GCA_032361785.1 Lepetodrilus galriftensis | reverse complement strand
TATTTTGAATTGAAATTTAATTTAGGTTTGTTGGTGAATTAGAATGATAGAACACTCCATACACCAATTTGGCAGTATGCTACACCTCCTTATCTGGGTGGAGCGGATTTAATAGAAGAAATTGGAATCTTTTTTATACTTCGAAAATGAGCGGAGATTTGGTATGCTCTATAAGTAGAGTAAAATAGAGGAAATTGAAATGACAGGAAATAATATATATTGTCATATTATAAATCGATATAATATACAAATAAGCGGTACAATATTAAGAGTATAATATGGACTCGTTGTTTTGATTCAGTAAATTTGATAAATGATAATAACAGGAGAATGATACAGGTCTACAATCGTCATACGTGAACTGAAAAATTAAATAGAAGCGTATTAACTTGTGATCTCAGAGGGTAACCCTTTTATAATTACCTTGAGCTTATCTATGCATCTCTGTTTTCTTTTTCGGAGTAGATCAGGAGCAATTCCTAAACGGTCAGCGACTTCATATAGTTTCACAGTTTGATTACATATCTCCTCCAGTAATTCCACACATGAAGTATTTAATTGTTTCATTGCGATATTCATTATTCTAAATTGTTTGTCGATTATATTTTCTTCTTCTTCTCTATGAGCAGATGGAGCAGTATTATATTTAGTTAATTCGACATATTTGGATTTATGTTTGCTCAAGCGGAGATATTCTTGATACGCCATCTTAGAAAAAAGAAATCTGATATTTGAATACTTGACCTTATCTTTTAAGAACATTTTGCGCAGCGTATATAATGCGATGATTGTCGATTCTTTGGCATCAACTTTATTAATCCGATATTTTTTTTGTAAAAATTGGATGGTTTGGACAACCAAGTTTTTATACGTCAACTCAAATAACTGCTCGTCTCCAGCTTTGAGTTGGTGAACCATCTCATCGAATTGCTCTTCCGTTAGTCCAAGATTTTTATCCATTTGTATATTGTTATTGTGTTTTGGCTTGGAACAAATATAACAAAAAATCATTAACTATCCATATATCAATAGTTTCTATAGTTTTTAATTGTTTTTTCAAAAAATAAATAAACCTGTATTAGTTTGATTTATCCTTGGCAATATAAATTAAATCAGATTAGTACATATCTTATTTTCTACCATGTGAAATTTAGCTTCTCGCTTCGTTGATTTTTATTTGAGAATAAATGTCACAAAATTAATTTATAAATCCTATATGAGGTACAAGCAGCTTGTTAGATTATGTATTGTCTATTAGACTATTAATACACCATTGGTACTTTCAAATATATTGAAGTCTATCAAGGTCCGTATTTATGAAACCCAATTTATTAAACCCAAATGCTTTGTCATTTACAATTTATACAACGATGAAACCGATAAGCCAAACTAACTTTTATATTTTATTCTTTTGCCTGATATGTAGTATTAATCTTACTTCCAAAAATTTTTTTCCAACTCAAGAGAAAGAAATTGATGGATATCTTGTGTATTTTGAGCCTAGTGTTCCGATTGAGACTATTGATTCTATACGTACTGTATATAATTCATATGAAGTTTGGGTCACCGAACACTCTAGCGTTAGATATTGGAAAGTCCTAAACTTCCCTTTTGAGATTAATGGGGAATTGGTCAATGACTTGGATGGAATTGTGATTAATGAGGATGATAATAATGATAGCATAGGTGGCGGAAATGATGACGACTATGATGACAGTTTGATGATGATGATGACTGATGATAATAATCAGGTGACTTGATGATGACAATGATGATGATAATGACAGCTAGTTGACAGATGGATGATGATGATGATGATGATGATGATGATGATGATGGTGGTGGTGATAATAACAATTGGATGATGATGATGATGATGATGATGATGGGGGTGATCATAACATTATGATAAATGATGATGATGATGGTGGTGATGATGATGATGATGATGGTGATGATGGTGATGATGATGATGATGATGATGATGATGATGATGATGATGATGGTGGTGGTAGTGGCGGTGCTTAATGTGGATGGTTTTGGTCTTGCTCATGCTTAGTAGCATGCAATGTTTAAAACCATGAGACCAACAAGTCTCAGGGGGAAAAAAATATTCTTTGCCATGCAAAGCTTTTACAAAATCTTTCTGTAAAACTAGTTCTCTACAAGCAAAATATTAAATGTTGGTGAATAAGTAGCTCAAAATTATTACTAAAAAAAGCCCCAATAATTAATAATTGTTAGAATTCTTCATAAGTTATAATCATGAAAGTCAGTTACACATAATCATTTTCAAATAAAAATAATTTGTATTACATTTTGGATAACACAAAAGAAGATGTATAAAATTTACTTTTTAGACATCACACCACATTTACAAGAGTTGTCTCCCTTAGCACAGTCATCAGACTCTTCCTCGGAAACGTAGACATGTACAGCATGACAAAATCATCATGCACAATACACTACAGAACTACAACAAGTGCTAGAGGAATACCGTCACTACATGTGTACGTACGTCTATCTACATACAAACTTGAACACTGGCACAAGGGTTGAGTTTACTCACAGGCACTTGCGCCATTTTCTATCTCCAATATCCAGGTCCCGTTGGCGAACTCGCCCCAGTTGTGCGTTGTCATGAATGCCCAGTTGTTGAAGCCCTCTCTGGAACTGTCGCGTGTGCGCTTGGCGAGCAGCGTCGACCTCGTGCCTTGAGGCGACGTCAGGAATATCTGCAGCTCTCCTCGCCGATTGGACGACATGGTGATGCGAGCCTGCACGTGCTCCAGGTATTTCACGTGGTTTACGTTCCCCATACAGCTGTTGGTCCACAAAGGCACCCGGATTTTCCCATTCATTGGAATTTGTCTGCAGAAAATATTAAATAAATATATTAAATTTAATTAATTAAAAATACATAATATTATAATATCAAAAATATTGTTGACGTGTGTGTAATAATTTTATGTCAGAGCAAAAATATTTCACCCATTTGTTGTTGATCTTGCTGAATAATTATATTGTACATGAATATCATGTTAACTTCCTCCTTGCTGGTGGCAAGCAGAGGTGCCCCTGGAAGCAGCAATCTTAATTAAGGTAATCTAATGAGTTTAATTAATCCAGCAGCAGAAAAGTGAATGACAATTTATCTAGAAGGCTACAAACTGTAGACTCGAGGAAGATGTAAGAAAATGTGAAACTTTCAGTTTTCCATGATACTATATCTCCAATGTTATTTTAAAAATGAATCTGAACTGTAATAGGAAGGTAGATGTGTGGAACCTGTTGGTGACGGAGGACCGGATCTCGCAGATCTGTTGAGCAGGGACCGTAGTCCAGTTCTGAGCCAATTGCACCATCGCCCACGCATCCATCAGTCCGAAGCCAAACGAGTGGCTCACTGAAACAATAGCAACAGAAATTAGCCTCAAATTTATCCTCATTGTCAACAAATTTTGAAACATACTATAAAAGTAAAGTTGGTATTGATTTTTAAATAAATTTAAATTTAAAGAGCAGTATCTTTGTATAATTTAGCATGGAGTAGGGTTAAAGGGACACTGTCAATTATTTTACATTTAAAAAAAAAAATACTATCAATTGTCAGGAATTATAACCATAACTGAAGCTAAAGGAAAGCCGAGGTTCACTTTACCCTTTTTCCCAATGCCATTAACCACCCAGTCGTTAGCGATAAGATTGTCAGGTTTGGCGGTCTCCACCACTAGATGCTGCATGTCCCGCCACGTCAGCAGTGGGCTGCAATGAAGAGATCAGTTGAGCACAATGCAGATTTCAAAATTTGAAAACTTTCAAAAGTTTAATCATATAATTGCAAACCACAGAGATTCAGTTTACTTGTAAAAAATGTTGCGGCAATGCAATGATGCCAGAATACTATGAGGATACATATTAGCTAACACATATGGTAAGTACTTTGCTTGTAGCGCCATTAGAATGTTTGAAAGTGCTGCTGAAAGTTGACATGATACAGCATTGTCATTTATTGTGTGAGTAAGTAGTAATTGTGTGATGGCGATTGTTTCCATTTGAAAGTTAAAATGTTCATAAATTTTGATAGATTTGACAGTTGGAGATGAGCTGGCGCAGGGTGTAAGCTTAACAGTCTCTGTGAAGTCGGTAATTAGGCTAGGACAAAAGAACGACGTCAGAACCGACTTGACTTCATCGAGATATGAAGCGAGTGGGTCTCTATATGATGTTCACATAAGGACAGACAAGTGCTATGAGAGTACAGCAGTACAGCGACTCACTTTGCTTGTAACGCCAGTGCGATGATGCCGGCTGCTAGAGGAGCACTGGCCGAGGTCCCCGTGTGGTTCTCAGTGCAACCTTTACGTAGATCCGTGGTTACCTGCAGTACACACAAACAATGCTGAAGATAGACGTGCATAAACATAACAAAAGTAACGTTCCTGATCTTTCTGTGTGCAACTGTCTCGTGGGTGCAAGAAAAATATACATGATAAATATCATATCTAGTGTGAAAATATCACTAATGTGAAAATATCATATCTAGTGTGAAAATATCATAACTAGTATGAAAATATCACCTTGGTGCGTCACCATTTTAGGTACAGTTTTCAGATGTTTTAGCCGTCGAATATTTTTGCCAACAATTATTTCCTAATGCTCAAATCTTAATTCTAAAACCGCCAGCTGTCACAGAGCAGCTATCAGATGCAGTTCATAATGAATACGCTTCTCAAACCGTTATTTCTTTCTCAAATGAATTCTAAATTTGTAACAGGCCATGAAAAAGGTATGATCACTACTTAATTTGCTATCATCAATTTTACCACATTGTAAAGGTTGCTGTGAAATTGGATGCGTGATATAAATGGCTTAAAATTGAAGAATCAATGATTTTAGCCAGGATTTTAACACTTGGAATAATACCGTCTGACAGAGGACAGAAGTCAGCGAGGACAAATGCCATTCCATTATAATTGTACGAGCTATTCTAAACATGCTTTTCACTGAAGATCAAAGGTTCCGCCTACACACATGACAGAAGATGGCTTGTCAAAGCTCTATGACGTCATATACAGTAAACAAAATAGCTTAGTTTTTCATCCTGTTTGAGGATTAATGATTGAAATGTTAATTTCTGTGATGTTATCTCGTTTGGTGATGTGTTTGTTCACACTTGTGAAATGTGTAATAAAAGAAATAAAGTATGTTTTTACATTGTGTTCTGTAATGTAATAGGGGAATAGGCTTTCTTGTCTGAACGATAATAATGTTAAAGCTCACAGATGCTACTTGTGGTCTCATACTTTAATCGTAAGAGTTGATGGTAAAACCATGATCTATTACACTACAGAGTACCATTACCGGTAAGCATACTTATACATTACTTCCTTCCAGCATGGTAAACACTTACTATTTGTTTCTAGCTTCTGATGTTCATTCCACAAAAGGGGGACGTTCGTTCAAGAAAGGTGGATACTTATTACATTTGTACTTGTTACTAGTGAAACAGGATAACTGCTGATCCTGAGATTCGAACCTGAGTTGCAGGATTATGAGTCCAATGCTCTACCGACTGAGCCAAAGAGGTTACCCCACTGACCAAGACCAGTAGGAACATCTTATATCACACCCGGCTACTCAAGTAAGATGGACACTTATTATTTGTTTGTAACTGTATGAACTGATGTTCCTTCAACAAAGGGTGACGTCCCTCCAAGCAAGGCGGACACTTACTATTTGCTTCTCGCCGCCGGAGCCGCTGCTGTAGGTGGTGGCCAGGGTGGAGGAGCAGGCCTCGGAGTACCACGGAACTTTCCCGTTCTCCGTGGCGCTGCTGATGGACAGGGTGTAGATGCTGTTGGTGTAGCCGTCGCAGTTGCAGTTGTCGCCGTCACGGCCCCCGTTGCCCGACGCCCACACAAAGATGGAGCCCAGACCACCACGACCCTGGAAATAAATGAAGTCATTCGTGAGAAGTACGAAAATCAGATTAAATGAAATTATAGATGAGATTTAGAAGTATGATTTACATAAGGGAATTACAGGTATGACATGGTATAAACAATCTAAATTTGATTCATCACAACCATGAAGCAGCAACAGTTCATAAAACTACACTTAACATGAGGAAAACTCATCCACAACCCTGAACAATGGAACTTCCATATTCTATAATTCATAATAATGTTTATCTTTTTATTCAAGTGGTAATACTGTTATATGAATTAATATCTTAGTGGACTTTGTGATGGCCATAACATTGTGATGACATAGATACTTCATGAAACATGTTTCCAATACACACAAGAAGGCAAAGAGAATTCAAACCCTACGACAGAATAACGTCAAGAACGTGACACATTTTCCACTGTAGAGTGGGAGCCTATTTTCTCTACCCCAAAGTCACAAACCACGTTCAAAGTTGAGATATCCAGTAGGTACCAGACTCAATCTTTAAGCTTATTACAGTCTTCAGACCGATGGCGCTAATACAGTTCCCACTGACCTGGATATACTTTCACAAAGCTCTCATATCCGCTAACAGACCATAGCCTTCTCTTTTAAGTGCATTAGCTATCGGCAAAGAAAGCAATATGGTATTTTGATACATATAAGAGAGCTTCGTAGCGCTCTCTTTGCAGTATATTAGCTATCAGCGAAGAAAACATCATGCTCTCTTAGTGGGTAAGAGATGTTCGTGAAAAGACACCCTGGTCTGGTTCACGGAGTCTTGAGACCGATGGCGCTAAGGTTCCCGTTGACCTGGCCCGACTCACGTTGACCTGGCCCGACTCACGGCAGTCTGGCGGAAGTGAGCACTTCCATTGTAATCACAGCAGCCTACACTTCATTTACATCACCTGTTGCAGCTGACACAGACGGAAGCCAGCGTCAAGTAGGTGCAGCTTTAATCAAACAAACAGCACTTATCTTCGTGGACTTTCAACAAGACACAGCAGTCATATAGCAGAAGTATCTAAAAATGTCAAATATGTTTTTATTTTTTGGATGTTTCTTGTTGTTGTTGTTGTTGTTTTTGCTGTTGTTGTTGTTCAAATAGAAGTATCTAAAAATGTTAAGTATGTTCAACTATTTGTATTTAATTTATTAAAATTTATGTTTATTTGTTTTTATGTTTCTTCTTCTTCTTGTTGTTTTTGTTGTTGTGATGTTCAAATAGAAGTATCTAAAAATGTTAAGTATGTTCAACTATTTTTATTTCTACTAAAATATATTTATATTTGTTGGTGGTTTATTGTTGATTTGTTGTTATTTTTGCTGCCATATATTTCCTCTTTTTAATTTTCTTCAGAAAGACAATTGAGTATAGTTGAAAGATGTGTAAGCAATACTAAACAACAAATGTCCTTATATTCAATATCCTTATATATATACAACAGGAAGTCCATGCAATATTGAAAGCCAATATTGCTCACAAAAATCTAGGATTGTGTGGAATGATACTACGGTATCAATCTTGTGTCTGACTGTATTATCACCCAAATAGTCATATTTAATCCTCAGTGTCACATAAACATAACACCAATCAGGAAAGTTGTTATATTAATTATTTACTTTCACCCTCTGCAATTAGAGATTGTCAAACAGAACCTAGATTTTTTTCAGAAATATATAATGCATTATTTTCTCTCTCTCAGAGATTAGACTTTAATAGTAATGCAGTTTTGTTTTAAAGATAGCAAAGTGTGATGTCAGTTCAAGATAGCAAAACTAATTGCAATTAAACTCATGCATCAGTGCTGATCTACAACAAACCTATTTATATTCCATGTAAATATTTAATAGTGGAAACATTGGACTAATCTAGTAATCCCTTAGATCTGCAAAACAATTAACACTACAGTAAATATTTTATTCCAGTGTACGAGAACCACTTTCCTAATCATTTCCGAAGCTTTAATGTATAACTTTTATTACTTAACGTACATTTGGCCTAATTTCGGTGGTGAACTGTGATTGAAAAATCTATAAACAAAAATCTATAAACAAACCATTATGCCTAGGACTGGAAAGATAACAAGCATTGAAAACATTCTTGTAAGATTGAAGAAATCTGTCTATTCATTAAATATTTTCTTTATCTCCATTCAATAATAAACATCTCAAAGAAATCTTACTTAGTGAACACACTGTACAACTATAGCACTTTAAACAGCAGATGTACATTTTTCACACCAAGAAATAATTTCAGGATAATTTCCAAATATTTTGCTTTCATAAATAAACATACCGTAGAACGTGTGTGAAAACATACGAGTATAGATGTCGGTTTCTCTAAGGAAAGCATGGCCAGATGTGTAAAACACAGGGAGAACTTGGTACCAATCTCTACCACGGGTGCGTTCAAAGACACAAGCGTTAGCAAGCAGCTGTCTCAAGAGTCATATGAACCATACATTGGACAGGAAACCAGTTTAGCTAAGCGACTTATTCAGCCCTGTGCCGATTGAATGCACCCCGGACACATGTCTGTTCACCCCGCATGGACAGTGTTAACATCAGGCTATCGACATGAGACCAGCGCCCTTGACTTACGTGACAGTAGCAGCTAGAGAACCCACCTAGAACACGACAACCCCTAGAGAACCCACCTAGAACACAACAACCCCTAGAGAACCCACCTAGAACATGACAACCACTAGATAACCCACCTAGAACATGACAACCCATAGAGAACCCACCTAGAACACGACAACCCCTAGAGAACTCTCCTAGAAATAGGCAACCCCAAGTCGTTCCTTATTCAATAAAGCTCAGGTAATGAGATTACTGGCCATTAGATGTGGATTCAACAGCTGGGACCTTTCCCCTGTTAGAAACTCTTCTACTTTCATACAGTATTGAGGACCATTGATTACATTTGTGGCACCAATCGTTCATAGGCTTCACGTACCTTATTTCCCTTTGGGTGTAGTAAACGCAGTTCTATTTTGTTTTTCATGAACATTACAGCATGGAAACCTCTGGTATGGTTTTGGTATCAATAGACCAATGTTAGTTCTAAATATTAACATAATGCATGGACTTGCAATGTGCTACTGCTCAGTGTGACAACATAACATGGTCAGTGGATCAGTGCGCACTCACATGACATCACAACTCCCTGGGGATCATACCAACCAGGCTGAGTGCAAGAAGGTAAGCATCTCCATTATCGTGACACACTATTCTGGTTGGGTTAATGCGGGCATTTATTTTGTTAAGTTGGCCACTTTTTCAAGGTAACATAACAAGGTTATTTAACTCTTTATCAGTGAGCTGATAAGGAATGAATCTTAGATACTCTGAGGCTGTTAACCCTCTCCCTGCTGGATTAGTCACAGGCACTGCTCTTTAGGGTATCTCCGGTTGCCTTCAGCATGGAGAGGGTTAAACCAAGCGAAGGTCTGATGCTCCATCCATGTTCTAGATGGGCGTGTCCTCGCTTAACTTCCAACTAACCTGAGTGATCTCCGTGCATCGCACCGGGCATACTTGGGTTACGGTAGTACAAGTTGGTATTGTGCTTGAATTGGTTGGCATAGTTGTACGTTTTTTTATTGGTATAAATTGGTATTGCAAGATCACCTCTGGTATGGGTTGGTATGGGTGTGTGGTACATATTGGCCTGAAAACCTTTGCTGTGGGTCGGTATGGGTGTGTGTGGTACAGATTGGTATGAATTTGTATGAATTGGTGTGGGTTGTGTGCGTAATGTAGGATGGAATGAGCTAGTATGGGTTGATGTTGATTTGTATTTGTATGGTTGTATACTCCCCAGGGAGTTATGGACACATTGATGCGCACTGATTTACTGACTGGGTAATACTGTAGCACTGAGATTCTTCTGAGGATGGATTTTGTTTACTATAATTGTACATCTTATTCGTATGGATGGGTGATCTCTAAGTAGTCTAAGCTGAATTCTGACATAGGAATGTTTGTGCATCATTTACACCCACTCACATGTAAACCTTTAGGAAAGTTATCACTGCCTAATGATATCTCTTGTGAATACCTTCTCAAACGGATTTAGAAATGCCAATAGAAAAGCAACAAGACTGCATCCTGAAAATCTGAGATGTCGCTGGTATGTTGTTAAATGTGTTTTCATGAAACTATGTACGTAAACCAACGGTGACCGTATCTCCTAGTAAGCTACATCACAGAACGTAGGTCTGGAAACATCTCCAACTCTGATACAGATAAGTCACAACATCTCTCCCCGCTGACGGCTGATTGCTAGTACGTACACACAGGAGGCCGCGGTGAAACACAGGCAATGAACAGCTCACGGCAATGATGAATTGCACACACTGCCTGGAAATAGAGTGTGTATAAACCAAATATTTATCAGTACTATGGTGCTACATCCATGCCAACAACCCATAACCTCAACAAGCTCATCTTATCGTGTGGAGATTTATCGAGGGCCAGATGAGATGGACCAATTAGAACTGGCTGGATGTTCGAGAGAGGAGCCGTATTAATCTCCATATCTGATCATAGTTTGGCCATTAAAGTGCCACCGCCTTAATTTTTCTACAGTAATATGAACAAATGTGGAAAATATTCGCTGCAGTACGGATGAAAACATTATGATCAAATTTGTTATTGTGAAGAGTTTTGAATTAAGATGTTTCCATAAATATCTCCAACGTGGTTCAATACCGCTAGAGTTTGCCGCGGTTTTGCCTCACATTGTGTTCACATTGTCAGTAGAAAATTATTCTTCACTTTGTCAGGAGAAAATGATGCAATCAGTTCTGATGAGGATTCATATTTTTAAACGGACGTATATCGCTTTCAGTTCACCAGTTCTTCTGGTATTTTCATAACTTTTCCACATCTTGATTTTCAATTTTACAATACTGACATTCATTCTTATGTGGAAACATGTTTGTTACGACTGTACAAGGTGTATTTTATTGTTAATAGTTAATACATACTGCAATAGTTAATATAGCTTCTGTTTCCCTGCACACAAATACACAATACCGTACATCAAGACAAATTCTTATGCAGTGAACAAACAAAAAAGTTGTATTTAGAAAAGAAAAAGAAAAAACAGATTAAAGTTACTGAACATATTTGTAAATACTTTAATGGTTAACCTTACTTTCGAGGGCAATTTCTTTTTTATACTGCCAAAAATAAATATATAGCCAGCTTTTCTTTTAAAGAATACATGCAAGAAACATGCACAGATGAAGGGCATTGTAAACTATCACCTGCTTATTGGTTGTTACCAGCTTATCACTTTGCACCAGGAAAACAGAAAAGCAAATAAAAAACAATAAGCCTATTCTGGCACTCAACGCTCAACCTCAAGGTATGCTACTTATTAAAAAGAGATCTCAATTTGTTACAGAAAACACATGTTGATGCCGCATACTTTTGATGTGTTTTAAAAGCAGGTTGAGACATGTATTAATATTTAACCCAGAATACTTCATTAACCCTCCCTATGCTGGATTAGGTACAGATACAGCTCTTTTGGGCATATCCGGTTGCCTTCAGCATTGACAGGGTTAAACAGAAACTGCATGTCGGTGCATTCTGTAACCCTTTGATATGCAAACTTTACTTGCGTGTATTGACCACACAAGTCAAATTGAATTTTTTCATGAAAGAAGTCCTCGCTTAGACCGACGTTAACAAAATACGTCAAACTTTTCTACATCCAAATAAACCAGGGCTGATAAAATGTCTGCATAATCATACACACATAATGCATTTAGTTCACAACCCCAAATCAAAACAAGTAAACTGCAAACATTGCGGCTATAAAGATCTCAGCAGGATATATTTAACGACTGTACGTCTTTAACCTTCCAACTGCTGGATGCATCATGAAGGGAGAGGGTTAAAATGGGGTGATAGAAGCATGAGCACTTGCAGCAGACAAGGAAGGTATGGCCAGACTGACAGGACTGTCCACATATACAAAGAGGCCAGAAATCAAGCCACAACTCACAGCCAATTTGATGAGCACAAACATGGTAAGATACCAGAAACATCTGGCCCCAAGATTACGAAACATTTTGAACAAGATTTCATGCTGAAGCTCAGATTTTATGAGGGAATTTGTGAACAAAACCTTGAGGTGAGCATGTGTTAGTATAGTACTCATGTTTCATAATCTTGGGGGTTGATACCATTAACCCTCTCCATATTGGATTAGGGACAGGCACTGCTCTATGGCATTTCCAGTTACCTACAGCATAGAGGGTTAATTCGGGGTCTGATACCATTAATTTGTAAGAATCCCACGGCCAGCTCTGATTGACAGTGATAATGTAGAGGTCCCAGGAATACAGAAGCTCCCCTATCTCTGTGGCCGAGGCTTGTTGGCGTCTATGGCTATCTCTCTCCCCCTCCAAGAGCTGGCCTCTTTGACATTATCTAGCACCTGTAGAGACTGCCGACACTGGAACACACGAGGGGAGCTGTCTGTCTGTCTGAGAAGGAGATGTCCAGATGCGTTACAACATGGAATCGGTTCTTGAAGTGTCAGAGAGCATCTCCATTCAAGCCCCTGGATAATGTGGCCATGTGTGAAGTGGAACTAGCACTTCTTGAAATAATGTCTCCATTCAGGTGGGCTGGTCACATGGACAGTGCGTTGAGTGGAAGGAATCACAGCTCTGAAAGTCTCCATTCAAGTTCCAGGGCACAATATAATGGCCTAAATGGAATGTATGTCGCATTTACATAGTTAGGGGCTAACATACAATTTGCAGTGTTAGGAATTTGTCAATTATAATCTATATTCAAATATGTTGAAATTATACTGGGTTCTCGTATCATATCACAACCAAGAACAACACAAATTTTAATCATCCATTGAATTATTGTTTCAATCAGCAAAGATGTATTTTGAAAACACAATGGTTAATGTGGAACATTGGTCGTAGATTTTATTCTAAACATTGTTTCATAACTGGTTACACGATAGAAGGCCATAGAATCAAACAACATTCATGTATCCCTTTAACCTCAAATACACCCACCATATAAATACAACCACAAAGCAACTGCTTGTGTTTTCGTACTGGAGGCCTAATTCTGACATTGAAGGCCAAATGCATTCAGTTTGTGAATCCAAAATGCCATCCTAGAGATACTGACACTACACACACCGCGACAAGGTCCTGTCTATCACAGTGTGCATAATAGATGGCACCCTGTTGGCGAGATCAGGTAGTATGGATAACCCTTAATGTACCCCCAGCAAGATGGCTGGCACGTGCCAATCACATTGGACTACTCCCTTGCCGTCAGCCATTAGAAATCCCCTTGGGGCCCAGATAGGTGTGGTTCAGGGAATAGTTTTTCGTTTCTCGAAGCTCTCGTATCCACAATGAGACCATAACGCTCCCGTAAGCACCTGATTGCTGTTAGACTATATTATGTATAAGAGATTGCTATGAAGGTGTTTATGGTATCATAGTAGGACTATGAAAGCTTGGTGAAGGTACCCAGGCCCAGTAGCATTATACCCGTAGTAGGTTACAACTGATTCCACTTGCCATACACTCTAGTGGGCTTGGAAGACTGAGGAATGGAAACACCCAAAATATGTCCCCTGGTTATAAGCATGATCCATTATACACAGGCTTTGCACTTCAATGTTGAATGTGTTCGTGAGACCAATTCTCGATTGCCAATACTGGCCGTCTTGCATGCTACCACTAAGTGGCCTACTTCCTCAGGCTAATGAGTATCTGTTGAGCAATGCAGCTAAACTAGGTGAACCACCAACATAGAACATAATTTATCCAGGATGAAAATCTTCATTGGTTATATTTAATTATTTACAATCAAAATTATCCATTTGTTAAATTTAAAAAATTGCCCTTAACCATTGAAAATTATGGTAAATCTATTATCAGATTTAACTGTTCCATAGCCAAATATGTGTACAGCGAGTGTCAAGATCATATCGAAAAATTCTTCTTAATGAAAAGTGTTTGTATAGCATTGGAAAATATATGAAAATAGTTTCTCATTCACTTTTCACGTGAAACTAGATATTAATAAAATTAAAATAATTCAAGACTGTAAAAGGAGTCTAGTACAATCTGATTAGAATCTAGCAATATGTATTAAATTAATCTGTTCTGAAACTTGAAATTTATAACTACAGATTAGCCAAAGCCCGTGTAAAACTTCTTATAAAGATAGCAAAGGACACATCTACATCTGTTCATTATGTATAGCTCATAACAAGTCTGATAACGAATGTGGCTAATGGATTTCAAGATTTGCTTCCATGTGAATGGCTAAAAACCCCAACACGAATGTTGATTAAACTGGCATCATTTGTTTAAATAAAACATATAAAAATGAATGTACAACCATGGAACTAAAATATCCATAGTGTATGTTTCAGTTTGTAATGCCATTGTTAACCTTTTCTCTGTTAAATGCAACATAGATGATTACTTGCGATTTGTCCGACATGGATAGGGTTAAAGGCATGATAACTACATGTGACAGATGTAGAAAATAATCACATGTTTTTCAGACAATTAAGCTGCTTTCTATTACCATTAGATAACCTAAGTGCACAAACGTGAGCTGTTCTCTACATTCATTCCTAACAGAGAGTATAGGCCTATACTGCTACCAGTACAACTGTTTTTAAACATCTAGAGCTGTCGCACGCCGACCCCACAAAAGAAACGCAATTGTGACAAAATGGATTACCTCACAGTCACTCTAACTGACAAAAATATTCTTTCTTCTTTACCGAGCGAGTCCGATCTGTTGTAACTGATCTGTTTTGTAAAGGAAGCCCTGACTTAAATGACACAGTTGTTGTGGATTCCACCTGACAGGTCGTGGAATTAGTCCGGCTTCCTTCATGTCAAAGCCTCCTGCTTGTACTCTCGTCCTGAAGCGAGTTTAATTTTCTGTCACGACTATGGACCTGACCAGCTAAACCTCCCAGACCCAGAATAGTGCGCCTGGCTCTGCTGACCTCAATAGCCTATGACCAACAGTACCGTACTTCAACTGGCAGTCCTTAATACAACAGTACTGGCACTTCAACTGGCAGTCCTTAATACAACAGTACCAGTATTTCAACTGGCAGTCCTTAATACAACAGTACCAGTATTTCAACTGGCAGTCCTTTAATACAACAGTACTGGCACTTCAACTGGCAGTCCTTTAATACAACAGTACTGGCATTTCAACTGGCAGTCCTTTAATACAACAGTACCGGCATTTCAACTGGCAGTCCTTTAATACAACAGTACCGGCATTTTAACTGGCAGTCCTTTAATACAACAGTACCGGCATTTCAACTGGCAGTCCTTTAATACAACAGTACCGGTATTTCAACTGGCAGTCCTTGAAAATTGCCTATTCATCAATACTGGTATTTCAACTTAACCCTGTCCATGCTGGAGGCAACCAGATATGCCTTAAAGAACAGTGTCTAATCCAGCAGTGAGAGGGTTAAAATTGCATATCCAACAGTACTGGCATTTCAACTGTGTCCTTAAAATTGCCTATAAACATTTCAACTGGCAGTCCTTTGCACATACAACAAGAGTGAAAACAACTTCTCTTTGGACAGACCATAAAACTCAGAATCTCTGCAGCTTACTTACATCCTGTAGTACTGACATCCTGCAACAGTACCTAGTAAACTAGTCTCTAATACAATGCTTTACAGTTCAGTACCGTATAGTAATGGAATGGAATTTAGGTTACACAATTAGAGGGTGGGTAATAGTTGAAATAAATTAAATAAGTCAAATCTTCCTTAGTTTGTGGGTGGTGAAGGGGATGCAATCTTCAAGATCTAATTTGGCGGTGGTAATAAGCTTACAGGGTAGAGAGAATTCAATTAATTATCGCACAGCATCCAAGACAAAGCTTCATTATTTTACCATTGAGTACAGCAAGACTGAAAACAATGGTGGCAGAGAAGAAGCAATGAAAAACGTGATCCGAGCGGACAGTCACGTACGTTCTTCCGTTGCTCTTACCTTGGTGATACCGTCGTAGAAGGCTTTGCGGGCGAGGGTGGCAGGGCCGTCCACAGTGCGGCCGTCGTCGTCGGGCCCCCAGCTGGCGCTGTAGATGTGGATGTGCTGGGGGTTGAGACTGAGAGACTGCGCCTCCACTGAGTCCGTCACATCACCGTCCAACATACGGACACCTGCAGACGTGAACATGGCCAGTTATGTTACAGTCGTCATCGAGGCAATGTCCCAGTCAGTTACGCCATCATCAGCATGTGGGCAATGTCCAACTCATACAACTCAGACTATGTGTGTGTGTGGCATGTCAAAGATGCTGGAAGCAATCTTTTTCTCTCAACATTTATATATATTTTGTAAATACTTTTTTAATTTTTCTTTTCTTTTCTTCAGATTTTCAGTCATTATCGGCATTTGCTGTCTTCATTTACTTCAGCAGTTGTTTCCTGTTTAACTAGAAGGCCACACCAAAGCCATAGCCCAACTTATCTGACATACAAATTTAAAAGAAATCCAGCCAAAAGTCGTTAGAAATTATCAATATTATAATACCACGTGCTCATGACTGAATTACTTCCTGTGGACTAATTTAATAATATTTTTGTTTCTGAATATCTGTAATACTATTCACCATGTAACAACGTGTTAAGAGTACACATACATGTGTAATGTATTAATCTTTGTATATTATTTCTCCAACCTAAAGGTCAGCACAGATCCTGGTAACCCTGCACCATGGTCTTGACTGTCAAAGAAAACCCTCTCTCACTTAACTCACGTTTCTAATGTCTATCAGGTGGCCCCCTACAACTTTCAGACCTCTCCCAACTGTGATTGGCACCCAGTGGGTGGCCCAGGCAGTAGTCACGCATATCATTCGATTGTAGTGCGGGAGAATAACAGAGCAATTATTGGCATATCAGTGAATGTTCATCTACAGAAGCGAGGGATCTGGGACAAAGCACATGCTGTTGATATGCTGTACTCGGTTTCCCATAGGAAAGGCAATACTGCAGTAAAATGAGAATAAAAGTTTTTGCTGTGCCCATGCTCTGTTCATTTCTTTGGAATTCCACTGAACTGTATTTTTTTTTAATCTCTTAAAATAATAAAATAGGGCGTAGTTTATGCTCGCAGGGTGTATTTAGGATTTTTTTTCTCTTTTTCTTAAATACTGATAAAAATATAATATTGTTCATAAGCTATAACCACAAAATCAGTGATACTGAGCTAAAAGTTTTACAAATTCAGAAATATCACATCATCTTCATCAGCAATAGGAGAATGTATTACATATGCCCGGCATAGTCTAGCAACAGGATCAGGGTATCGTTTCTCGAAGTTCTCATATCCACTATGAGACCATAGCGCTCTCGTAAGTGGACACTCCCGTATTAGAGATGGCTACGAGAGTCCTTATGGTGTAGTAGTAGATATGACAGCTTCAAGAAACGATACTCGGGCCATAACAAGATCAGCCAAGGTGTAGTCAATGTTGTGTACCTCCAATGTTGGCTCCGTATGCGACGCCGACGCTGCAGATGAAGTTGTTTCCCTGAGCAGCAACCTCCCCAGCACACCGGGTTCCGTGTCTGAAAGTGAAGAGATGTCATCATCTGATAAACCTTCTGGAAGCTGGGGACAATCACTGATGCCCATAGAGCATAGAGTAACTAATCCAGCAAGATGCTGTTGAGCATTACCATCAAGAACCATTGGCATTGCCATCCAGAAACAACTTCAGAAATTGGTTTAATTTTAACTGAAAATTTAATTTAATTTTAACTGAAAAGTAACCATTTGCATTGAGAAAGTATAAATATATTTCTTGTAATTAAAGCAAGTTCAAAGATCTGGTATCTGGAATATGATATGGAAAGTTTTCTGAAGAAATACCTGTTTTCATTGGAATAGTCGTATCTAGGCTGTGGATCAGGGTCGTGACCATTGACATCATAACTGGCTTGTTCATCCTGTAGAGAATAAAATGTAAAGATTGTAGGAAAATCTGTATTAACATATATAATTTGATTTCAATAAATATAGCATTTCAATATGGAATAAACAAAATAGAAAGAAATTAAATCCACATTCTATTCATATGATCATTTATTGATTTTGATATTTTAATTATTTTTTAAAAATAACAGTGACACAGTAAGATTATTAAAAAAAATAACAGTGACGCATTAAGAAATATTCAATCTATTTCACGAGAAGGAAGAGACCATTTATATATAGAAAGATGTTGTTATACCTAAATAAATTCATCAACCTATTATGTAATTGATACTACCAGGTATTACACAATAAAACTGTTTTGGTGGTTATAATCTCTGACAGCCAAGATGCATACCTATTTCATTCATTCAATATACTGTATTATGTAAAAGGAAATGTAAGTGTGGTAAACTTGAAAATTACTCAAATTCTTCTATTCACTTACAAATATATATTTCCATTATATTTCATATTTTGACACTATAATATATCTTTGTAATTATCCATGTTGTTTTTTTATCTTGACACTTCCATTTAACATGTTTGCCCATCCTAGTAATATTACAAGATTCCAAAACTATTTCCCGGAAAACGTCAAGAGATTGGTTGGCCAACACTTGTAATCAAGGTTCTGTATTTGGGTACAGCTAGGCTGAAGTCTTCATCATGGTGTGGGATTAACTCCCACGTGAACAGGTGATACCGCAGTGTAGAACCACCTGAAGTCTTCATCATGGTATGGGATTAATTCCCACGTGAACAGGTGGTTCGACATGGTGTACCACCACAGTGGAGAACCACCTGCCGCCAACCCCTAGAAGTCTCAAGCCGGCCAGCTATACGGTAATGAACTATTTAACTTTAGAATAAAAGAGCGAATGATTGACATCATAATCACATTGTTTCTTAATACGATGAAGGATAATTTGTCTAATTACAGCCCAGGCCAACCTTTGAAGTTCCTTGAAGCTCTCTGGCATCTATGTCGCTGATAGCTACAAGAACACTAGTGTGTCTTAGCGGATACCAGAGCTTCATGAAATGGTGCCCTGCTTATTGTGTCCAGAGAAGCAATGATCCATTTACATTGGAGAATTGAACCTGAAAGTCTTATACTACATACACCCAAGACGAGACAAAAGTGTCCATAAATCCTAAATTCCACGATAAAACTTGACCGGTTATTTTCCATCGGTCAGTCTGGCCGGAGAGAGAGAGAGGTGAGGTCAAACTCCTTTCACCGGACATCTGTACCAGAATGGTGTTCGGAGAAAGGAGTACCCCGCCCCTATTTAGATTATTGATGGTATCGCTCCTGCGAGTATATCGGCTAGCTAGACGGGATGGTTTTCTGTCAGGCTACAGGTTGGGGTATGTGATGGACAGTGATGAGATCTGTAATTGCCTGTCTGTGGCGGGGCAGCAGGAAGCCATGCTGGTAATTGTTTGTGGGCAGAAACAGAAGTCTCCTTCCAGAACCCTTGAACCCCAGACACATGGAGCAGTGGTAAACAAAACAAGAGGCAGTGTTGACATATCCCATTGACACCGACAAACCGAGTATTTAGTCGCATGTGATGAGTACATGGTTATAGTCGGCTTCATTAACATTTTTCTTTTCTGAATTAATCATGGTTGACTGCTCAGTGGGCCGGATCTCGTTGTCCTAAGAAGGTAGTGATACTTCCTGTTTGAATATTCACCATGGCGGCCGCGAGGAAGCACTAGGATTCACTCTAATCTCTGCAGGATTAAATACGTCTCACCCACACCAGTTCCATGCTTAAAAAAGTCAGTCAAGAAGACATTTCAACTGATAGCCAAGCTAGCTTTCCAGAGTAATGACCTGTGTTTTTCTGCTGCTAATCTGATGGATACAAAGCAACTGCTACAAGCATTATTTGATAAGGCTTGAGATTTGCCCAAACCCAATTCCAGTGTATTCGTAGACTGAGGTAAAGTTACAGGCAAGTTGATTGAGGTAGCATATG